>VIIQ02000220.1:0-13860 GCA_007449985.2 Desmodesmus armatus
GGCCTTCCCAGGAAGGAGCCTTGCTCAAACCCTGGCATAGGCATGCAGTCAAAACAAATGATGCCAGCAGCTGTGCCTGCTGTGCAAGGAGGTGTTGGTTTTGCAAGTCGAGAATTGAAAGCATGTGTGGGTAGGGTGGCGGGCTGTGTGGTTCTTTGCGAGCCATCCCCGACATGTTTGTTGCAGGAAACTGACATGCAGGGGTGACTGCGCAGCATCTACTGCTCACTCCTGCGCAGCTAGCCAGCATCTTTTGTGGAGTACACCATGACCACCTTTATCTTCGGCAGCAGCCCGTTTTGTGTTCTGCAGTGTATGTGTGCAGTGTTGTTCGGAACTGCTAAAGCAGATAGCATCGCGTCAGATGACTGAAGCTAATAAGGCATGCTTGCCATGTCTGTGTGCTTGTTTTGATGCGGAAGGGCTAAGCAATGCGTCCAACAAGGCTGTTTGTGCATGTCTCAGCAGTTTCAGCACAGCAGCCGGCAGCCAAGCCAGGGGCTGCCAAAAGATTCCGGCAGGATTCTGCCACACCATCAGCACGCTGGTAGCTGTCGTGTGCAACCAGCCACAGGCTGACCAGTGTTGGATGTGGAATGTGGCCTTGGCAACCGCTGCGACCAGTGGTGTGGGTGTGTCTAGAGACAGCCAACGCATGTGCGGTGATGTTCCTGTTATCGGATGCATCCAAAGAGGGTGAGTGATGGGTCGTGTTGTAGGTGGCACATCTCTGATGTGACATCAGCAGCCCCAATCATCTGTTGCCTCTGTCATTTGTTACTTTATGGAGTTTGAAGCTACTTATGATGATGCAGTGTTGCTGGCACATCATCAGAGCAGCGCATCTGTTTGCTGTCCAGGTGCAAGTATTACTGTGTTTTGCTGTATGTTTTGGTGACAGTCATGGGCTGTGATAGGTGCCTGCTGAAGCGAAGCAGTGCGCATGTTGGTGTGATCGTGTGCTGCCCAACTCATGTATCTGCAAGACATGAACTTTGATACAGTGAAGGATGTTGGATGCAGTGCAGCAGGGTCGGGCTGTGGGCTGCACCAGCTTCACTCAGTGACTGACGGTCTTCACAGCGCGAGTTGTGTGAAGGTAACTGAGTGTTTGCTACAAGGGCTCGGATCAGGGTCCCAGGTATTGTTCGGGACACCCTCATGAGCCCTTGGCTCGCTGGCTATTGCCAAGATTTGGGGGGAATCACCTCCCACAATACCTGTACTGCACTGTATTGATTGCAGCTTGAAACGCAAAGTAAGCCTCCAGCAGGCTTGCAAAAAATACTGTCAGGCATGTTTGGCTCCTCCCACCAGCATCACACGCGCTTCCAGTAACACTGTCTTTCTGAAGCCAAACCTTCGTGGAACTGTCATGCCATTGATGTGATGCCACAGCAAGTGATTCAAAAGAAAACCACCTGCAACCAATGCTGATGCAGGCAGCGGCCTAGGCTAAGTTGCCATGTCACAAATGCAAACACCTACTGCACTGACGCCACCACGCCGCAGCCATGACCATGGGCCAGGGCCTGCCTTGGCCTCCCTTGCCACACAGCTTACGCTTGGGCCTGAAAAATGCCGTTTCTGACAAACGGGCACAATGCCACGCAGCGCAACAGCATTCACTTGCGCCAGCCGTGCAGTCCAACGCACAAGGGCTGATATCGTGGTGATGTCAATACAACCAGGCCACCCATGACATTGCTGTCACACTGCACACCTTTCCAACCAAGGGCAAGCAATGCCTCCTGCAAGGCAGACAAGCAAGCAAAACAATGCCTCCTGCAAGGCGCTTCTGCAGCACCCGATCCCAGTCGACCACCTGCTCAGCCCCTGCCAGCAGTGCTGCAACGAGCACTGGGCATCCCCACCGGGTGGGGTTGAGGCAACAGATTGTGACAATGCTGTGCCACACTGGTGGCACACTCAAGCCTGAATGCCATACTTGATACACACTCCACCTGACCCAATGCTTGTGCTACAAGTATGCTCAGTGCTAGCTGCCAGGCCCCAGGACCCTCCGTCACCCCTCACCCCTCGCCAAAACACCCAGCCTACCCCTACTGCTCATCTGCAAAGTCAGAACTATCATCACCATCATTTATGCGGTGCACTTCATCATCCACCACTTGGTCAAGAAAGGCTTCATCTAAGCGATGCTGCTGCAGCTGCTGCTGCCCCTGCTGCTGCTGCCCCTGCTGCTGTGCAGTTGCCCCTGCAGTAGCCGCTGTCGGGTGCCGGGGGGGCAGCTGTGCTGGCATCGCTGGTTGGCCCCTCAGCAGGCCCCCTGGTATAGGCAGCATCATGCCCATCATGCCCCCACCCATTAGCATGCGCGGCAGACCGCCAAGGCCACCAGCTGCTGCCGCCGCTGCTGCAGCTGCCTGGCCCAGGTGTGTGGGGGTCCAAAAAAGGGGTGAGGCAGGCCCAGCATAGGTCCCATCATCAGTGGGGCCCCAGGAAGGGGTGCGGCCATTGGAGAGGGAGCCAGCGGCTGCAGTGGTAAAGCGCAGCAAGGAGTAGCAAGCAGAGACGGAAACAGGCAGCACCATTGTGAGTCAGGTGCCTCAAATGGCGTAAGCCTTGCGAATGAATGTCCATGCAGATCTTTGCGCAGCATATGCGCAACGCTCCCAGGCCCCTCCGCCAAAGTGCCGTGGTGACCACAGCAGCACTGCACAGCTGCGCTGTGCACGGCCTGTCGACACTGGTGCTAGCAGTCAACTGCAGCACACGAAATGTGCATGCCCTGCCAGGACCGCATCTGGGCCCCCAAAGACAAGTTTGACAGTAGCTCGTCCCCACACATGACTTGCTGCAACGCTGCCAACCCTGCTACATGTCGTCTTCACCATAGCACTCCCTTCCGCCACCCTCAATTCTAGCCTCCCAACTCGTGGGATGCTGCGTGCTGAGCACGGTGACCCTTGGAGGGGTGCGATGTTTTGCACTGTGATGGTGCAGGAGACACCCCTGACAGCATATCTGAACACCGTCAACAGCTGTCCCGTGCCTGCTACAGCTGTGCTGAAACATATCTACCTGCCCTGCATCCACCCAACATGGCTCGCACAATACTGTATGACCTTGGCCCGTCCCCACCTCTCCGCACACACATACATACGCATATCGCCGACAAGCCTCACCTGTGGAACGCCGCGTGGAGGGCGTGGTGCCCCTGGGGGCCGCAACGCTGCCATCCGTGGACTTACAACAGGCGTGGTGCTACTGCTGCGACCACCACCACCACCTCCTGTGGGACCTGCCCCTGCTGCTGCTGCGCCTGCTGCTGTTCGCGCTGACGTGTCGGCCTGCTGGGCAGTTCCAGCACCAGACCCCCCTCCTGCTGCTGCTGCTGCGACTGCTGCACGGGTCTGTGCCCTGCCAGGATGCCCAGTGGTGCGTGCAGCAGGGTCATGGCCTGCAGCTCCTGCGCTGGTCGTGCCACCTGCTGCTGCTGCTGCTGCTGGGCCCCTGTGGAGCTGCGGCCCGCCTGCTGCTGCTGCAGCTGCACCACCCTCCCCAAAGACCTCATTGAGAGAACGAGTCATGTGCTGCAGCAGTTGAGAAAGGAAGCCAGCGTGTGGCTGCTGCTGCTGTTGCTGCTGCTGTTGCTGCTGCTGCTGTTGCTGCTGTTGCTGCTGCTGCTGTTGCTGCTGTTGCTGCTGCTGCTGTTGCTGCAATGCCCTGAGCTGTTGTTCCCGCCGCTGCCGCTCCAGCAGCTGCTGCAGCAGCTGCTGCTGCTGCTCGTGCAAGAGAGCATCAGCAACCTGAGCAGAGCGGCTCCTGAGACGCGTCACCGGCCCCGCATGGCCCTCGCCTGTTGCTGCTGCTGCTGAAGCGATGGCAGTGGGGTCCGCAACCGCCTGGCCAGGTGCAGCGGCGCTGTCAGCCATGCCCTGCACGAATGCTGCATCACTGGCACCATGCTGAAGCGCCCCTGCTGGGCCCCCTGCTGCTGGGCCGACAGGCACCCCCTGCACGCCACCACCAGCAGCAGCAGCCCCTCCCGCCACACCACCTGCTCCCTGCCCAGCAGCCAGTGTTCGCTGCTGTATACGGCCCATCATGACTGCGCGCATGCGGTCCCTCGTGCCTAGGCCAACACCCCAGGCCCCAACATCCCTGGGGCTAACATGCCTCCAGGACCAGCACCTGCGGCTGCAGCTGCGGCTCCAGGAACACCCCCTGCGGCCTCCTGATTGACACGCACCCTCCTGGCGCCCTCTGCGATAGCCCCAGGCACTCCCTGGTCCTCTGCAGGCCCCCTCCTCACATCCATGAGGCCGCCCATCAGCTGCTGGCCTATCTCCTGCAGCATGCCCAGCAGGCGTGGCAGGCCTCCCTCCCCCAGCTGCCCTGCGGCGCCGCCTGCTGCTGCTGTGGCCCGGCTGGCTGCCAGCAGCTCTGCGGTCTGCTCCTGCGTGACTGCTGCCTCAGCCTCCGGGGACCACAGCCGCACCACAGGCTCGGCGGCAGTGGATGCGATCAGCAGCTGGTCGGGGTGGACCTGACGCACGAAACGACACAGCAGGACACATGCATAACGGGCAAAGCAAGGCACATCAGGTCAGAGAACAGCAGGCATGTCCAGTATGACACGCCACAGCACAGTGAGTTGAGGGAGGCGAGGTGTCACTACCCTGATCACCCTGACTGGTGTGCAGGCTAAGCTGGCTAGCAGGCTTTGACAGCTTTGGTCACCCCCCCCCCCCCCCCCCCTTGTGAATCAGGTGCATCCCTCGCATGCACTGCTGGCCTGCTGCAACCCTGATGAGCGCCAGGACGGTCAAACCGCATCGCACATGCTGCAGCCCACATTCATGCGCACCCGCTTACTCGCCTGCCTGCTACGACCCGGAATAACTACGACAACACCTGCCGCCTGCAGCCCATGAAGGTACTACAACAGCACCTGACGCGCTCACCTGCACTTTGCGTATGCCGCTGCTGCCCCCCTTGACGATATTGAGCACCTGCGTGGTCGCCGCATCCCACACCCACAGGCTGCCATCGTCAGCGCCAGACAGCACATACTGGCTCCTGTTGCCCAGCCACACCGCGTTCCTGGTGGGGTGCGTGTTCAGGTGGCCGCTGTACCGTGCTGCATAGCCGCTGCTGCTGGCGGCTGGCCCCTGGTGTGTGCCTGCTCTTGCTGCCAGCATGTTGGGGAACCTGGGATCGTAGGCACCCTGCAAGAGGCGACAACAGCAGCAGCAGCGCCAGCAGCAGCAGCAGCGCCAAACTCAGCATCACATGCATTGACAGTGTTTATTTGTCTAGCAGATAGCTAGGTCATTTGCGGAGACACGTGTGTAAATGCAAATCCAGCGACCAATGCGTCTGAAAGCCAACATATTGCTGCGGGGCATACTTGACCAAAGTGAGCCCCAGAATTCCAGTAACAATCTGCCACGCTGCAGCCACTGCCCCTACCACAACGCACCTGCATCCCCGGCACCTCCTCATCCCCATCAGACACAGCCCCTCCACCCAGCGGCAGCGCATCCTGTTCGTCATGCGAGACATCAATCAGCTCAGGCATGCTGTCGCTGCTGCTGTCGGCCAGGGCAATGCCTCGCCCTGCTGCTGCTCGCGCCCCAGCCCCAGCCCCAGCACCACCGCGCACACCAGAGCCTGTGGCGGAAGGGCGCTGCCTGCGTGGCCTGGGCTGGGTGCTGTTGCTGCGCAGTCTGCGCCCAATACCCCTTCCCACAGCCCCACTGCCAACACCCATAAGCATAGCGGCATCACCCTCCTCCTCGTCCTCCTCGCCCACATCGCTCTCCTGCTGGCCCAAATCTGCGCCGCTGTCACCACCGTCACTGCCATCATCGCTGCTGCTGCTGCTGTCCCAGGGGCGGCGCGGCACACGTCGCCTCCTGCGCTGTGGTTGCGGTCGGCGCTGCGGCTGCTCCTCCTGTGCTCCCCGCAGTTGGCTTTTACCACCACCATCATCCTCATCCATCAAATCGCACTGTGCTGCCGCCTGCTGCTGCTCTTTCAGCTCCTGAGATGCAGCCCTTTGGGCAGCGAGCCTGCTGCTGTGGCGAACACCCTGCTGCTGCTGCTGCTGCAAATCCACCTGCTGCTGCTGCTTACTGCTGTCGCGTGATGCTGGTGCAGCAGCCCTTGCCTTGCGAGCCTCCTGCCTGCCCCTGCCTGCTGCACTGGTGGGCCGGCTGCCGCTACCACGCTGGCTGCCAGTGCTGCTGCTGCGCCTGGCAGCACTGCGGGTTCGGCTGCCACCCCTGCCGCCCCTTGTAGTTGCAGCCTCAGCACCCTCACCCGCCTCAGCAGCAGAAGCAGCAGCTGCTGCTGCTTCCCTGTGCGACAGGGGCTGCACACCAGTCAGGCCGGCGATGTACTGTGCATCTGGGCCGCCAGCAGCGACACCATCTGCTACTGCTGCAGCAGGGGCAGCCAGCCCACCAGCACCCTCACCAACCTCAGCAGCAGTGTGCGCGGCATGCTCGTTGCTGCGCCGCTTGCGTTTGCGGCCAGACTGCTGGCTCGCGCTGCGTGGCTGGGACTGCTGTTGCTGCTGCTGCGGCAGCGCAGGTGCTGCCCCTGTTGCTGCCGCTGTTGCTGCCCCTGTGTGGGGATGGTGTGATCCCTGCTGTGGCACAACCCCTGCAGCGCGATCTGTGGCACTAGACCCAGGGTGCAGACCCTGCTGTTGCTGCTTCTGCTCCTGCTGCTGCCCGCCCTGTGTGCAACGCGCCTGCTGCCTCTGCTCCGCCTGCGCCCTATTGAGGCGTGGCAGCTGCAGCTCAGCACGCAGCATGGCCGCCGCACCCTGCTGCTGCCGCACCTGCTGGCCCCCTATCATGTGCAGCACCGCCTCCCCATCTTCCTCATCAGACATCACTTCAGGCGGAATTGAGGTTGGCTGGCTCGCAGGAGGAACCATCCGGGCCCACGTCGCTCGGCCTGACCACCGGGTGCGGCTGCTGTTGCTGCTGCTGCTGGTGCATGTTGTCCAGGCTGGTGCAGGGCCGCCCACTGGCTGCTGCTGGAGCCCCTGCTGGAGCCAGTGAGGGCTGCATGGGCTGGCCCAGCACAGGCAGCACAGAGCCTGGGTGGCCCGTGCCCCCTGCTGCCCCAGCCCCAGCCCCAGAGCCCCGGTCACGCTGTCCACCACCTGCTGAAAGAACGATGACAGGATGTCATCGCCATCCTCATCATCGCTGTCGCTGTGGTCAGCAGCCCCGCCATGCTGCCCTGGCACTGCCTGAATGCCTGGTTGCTCCATGCCCATGCCACCTGCACCCTGTAGGACCGCGTTCAGGGCAGCCTCCAGCCCCCCATCGTCATCAGCATCGATCTCAACGTCGACCTCTGGCTCGCCCGCTGCCTCAGCGGCTGCCACTGCTGCAGCAGCAGCGGCAGTGGCAGCGGCCACAGCATGTTGCTCCTGAAGGTCCATGCTGCTGTCAGAGCCGGCCTCACTGCTGCTGTTGCTGCTGGGTGCTAGGTGCCGCAGCTGGTGCGCTACCTGCTGCAGGTCCGCCACCCGTTCCTCAGCAGCCCGCAAGCGCATCCGCTGCTGCAGCAGCTGACGCATAAGTGCCGCAGTCTCCAGCTGCTCACCCCCTGCCTCGCCCCCCGCTGCTGCTGATGCGGCCGCTGCTGGCAGAGCTGTTGCCTGTGTGTCACCCACACCCAGCCCGCCTACTGCTGCTCCCCCAGTTGCTGCTGTGGCAGCCTCCTCAGCTGCAGTTGCTGCTGCACCAAGGCCTGCTGGAGGATCCTGCCCTACTGCAGCCTGTGCACTAGGCCCATCCATAGGTGCCAAGCCTTGACCCCGCTTCGGTGCCGCTGACTGCCGACTGCCGGCCCTTGCCGGCTGCCGTCGCAACCGGGGCCCTGCGCCTGCTGCCGCTGCTGCTGCTGATGGTGGTGGCAGGGAGTAGGGCTGGGGGCGCCCTTGCGCAGCCGCCTGCCGCTGCACCAGCCGCCGCCGCTGCACCCTCTCAGACATCTCCGCTGCAGGGGGCGCTGGCAATGTGTTGGTGGTGCCGGCTGTGGCACCACGCATTGCGGCAGACAGAGCTGCTGCCAACTCTGCAGGCGTTGGCGCTGTTGCTGCACCCCCTGCTGCCGCTGCTGCTTCTGCACGCCTGCGTTTTGCCCGCTGGTTGAGGGTTTCATCCATTTCACCACTGCTACTGCTGTTGTGGCCTGCAGCTGCTGGGGCAGCAGCAGCTGCTGCTGCTGCTGCCTGCAGTCTGGCAGCAGAGCCCCTGCTAGCCTGCGTGGTGCGCCTCGAGCCCCTCGCTGCCGGCTGCACCTGCTGCTGTGCTGCTGCAGCACCAGTCCCTGCAGCCTGCTGCTGTGAGAGTAAGCTGGCAATGACCTGCTGCTGGCTGGGGTCTTCCAGAGCCAGGGGGTGCGAAAATATTTGCTAGGAACTCCAGTGGACGGTCTGCTGCTGCGCGCGACCCTACGCCACGCCCGCGGCCCCCTGCTGCTCTGCCAGCACCCCTTGCGGGCCGTGTGCCCCGCCCGCCAGCCCTGCCTGTGTTGCCAGAGCCAGCAGAGGATGGCCTGCGGCTCCTGTGGCTGCGCCGCCGACTGCCAGGCGCATCTGCGGGAGGCACATCTGCTGCAGCTGCTGCTGCTGCGACTGCAGGAGGTGGTGGAGGGCCGCCCATGAACCTATACATTCCGCTGCTGTGACCCGCCGCTGCCTGTGCTGCTGGCAGCTGGCTGCCTGGAGCTGCTGCAGCACCTGGCAGCACTGCCGCTGCAGGCACTTGGCCAACAGGCCCGGCAGCGGCGGCGGCAGCAGCAGGATGACCAAACAAGCCATGGGGCATGCCAGGGAACATAGCCATCCCTCCAGCCATAGGCATCCCCCCAAGCCCCCAAACATGCCGCCCGGTGGTGCCACAGCTCTGTGCAGGGGCAGCCGCGCGGTGCGCAGCACGCTGCCATCTGGGCCCAGCAGGTGCACCTCTGCAGATATGATCACCTCTGTGCGGTTTTCCGGGCGCTCCCCAGCACCACCAGCTGCTGCAGCGCCCGGCGCTGCCCCCGCCGCCATGCCACCAGCTGGCGCCAGGCCTGCACCACTACTGCCCCCTGCAGCCCCCTGGTGCTGCTGCAGCCTGCCAGAGGAGCGCCGCGCTGACACCCTGCGCCTGGCAGCACTGCCGCCAGAGTTACTGCTGCCGCCAGCCGCCGCCGCTGCTGCACCTGCTGAGCCACTGTGTGGTCCTGACAAGTGCTGCCCCGCCCCCTGCTGCTGAAGCAGCTGCCGGCCAACGCCGAGCCCCTCTGCAAATGCGTCCATAGGGTGCATGGCATTCAAGCCAGCTGGGGGATAGAAGCTGCCAAAGATGCTGCTGGGTCTGTAACCGCCACCTGCTGCTGCGTGCTGGTTCTGCCCTGACCTGAGCTCGTCAAAGCTGATGCCATGACTGCACACGTCAAAGGCATATATTGCGTCCCTGGAGTAGCTGGCCAGCAGGCGCCTACCACAGCTGTCAAACTGGACGCTGGAGATGGTGTGCTGGGCGTGCAGGCTGCCAGCGCTGCTGCTGGTGCGCAGGTGGCGTGGGGCCAGCGCAAAGCACCATGCAGGGGGCTGGTGCTGGTGAAGCCACGGTGCGCAGCAGATGCGTCTGGCCGCCGCATCATGCGCACATCATACACGCGCACTGCAGGCAGCAAAGGGTGGCCAGCACAACTCCTACGTGACGCACTGAGCCTGTAATTAGTGCGATGTGTGGTGAAGCATGCCGCATGCTGCTGCTGGAAGCAGACTGCGCAGGTGCAGGATTGTATAGTGCAAGCATGCCAGCATGAGCCATATGCTGGAGGCCGCTGCTGTAGCCACGGCAACAATTCCCTGCTGATACACCTTACCAAGGCTGTCACCACCTCCTGTGGCGATGTACTGCTGGTTGATAGGGTCCTGTGCCATGCTGTTGACCGACACCCGCATGCCAAGTCGTCCAGATGCCTCTGCCCGCTGGTCAACTGCAGTTGGTGCAGGCAGGGGTGACAAAGATGAACATCGCATGGCCAGCACAGCACAGCACAATTTGAGCACCGAACACGAACGTGCTTGACAATCGCTGGTGTCCTGCCACAAATTATGCTGGTTGTGCTGAGATCCTGCTGTTAAGGCTGGCATGGGGGTGCTCAACCAACATGCCCGTCAGCCTGCCGCTGAGGGACGCTGCAAGTGCGCCTGGAGGGCAGCCGCCTGTCCCCTTTGCTAAGCCAACGACACCTACTAAGCAACGACTGCTGTCCTCCTGCATCACCACTAGCATTGATCCTGCTGTGCACCCTGGAGTCGTGGCACCTGATGGTGCCGTCTGCACCCCCTGAGGCAAACACTGCTGTGCTGAGGGGCAGGAGGGAGTTGACGTTGCATGCATGGCCGCTGTAAGGCTTGATAGCGCCCTTGTTCAGATCAATTAGGCGTATCTGCAGTCGCAGCACAGCCCAACAGTGTATGTCAGCAGTACCCTGGACACATCCCCGCATGCTGCTTGCTCCACCAGGGTGGGCACCCAGGCCTTGGGTGCCCTGACCCTTGCTTACGTCTTTGACTGGGCCAGCTGTGACCAATACGCTGCCTCCAGTCCCTGGAAGAGCTTCAACGCAGGTAATCTGCTCAGTGTGGCCCCTGCGCAGGACAGCACGGACAGGGTGGACAAATGCAAATGCAAATGCAAATGCTGGCCCTGCTGCATTTCCATTTGATGCTGCTGGCCATGCATGCCTCCCAGTCTCTGAGAACAAGCTCATATGACTGGATTGAGTGATACTCACGGGTCCAGCGACTGCAGGAGGGCTCCTCCTGCATCCCACAATCTCAGACAGAAGTCATCCCCAACCACTGCCAGCTTGGGTTGCTGGTCTCCGATCCATATGCACGCTGCCCCTGCTGAACGGTTTGCCAAGCTACTGGTTTGCTTCAAACGCTTCACTAGGCTGGCATGTGAGCTCAGGTCTCCTCGTGCTGTGTTCCCTCTTGTGCCCAGCTCCCTCGAGAGGAGCAGGAAGTCCATGGCTTCAATAAAGTATTCTCTCCATCAATCGAAGATCGCTGTGCAAACAGACGCGACGTGCTCAGCTGCTGGAAAGTCTCAAATTAGTCAGCATGAGTAATAAGCAACACTGACTACTGGAGGTTCAGGGGCCCACAAATGTGTTTTTGCCCTTACAAAACCTGGCATCTGCCTCACACAGCAGACATAGAGCGGTCAGGGGAGGGTTGCGGGCCACCCGGCCACCATGTGATGGGTGTGCTGACAGGCACTCACTGTGAGCAACCCACGTCGGTCAACACTTCATGTGCTGGGCGGCAGATCGGGTTGCCTCAGGTCAAGTATCCACACTGGACAGCATCATGACTGGGCATAAATTGACGTGATGTGACGTGCCAGCCTGGCCTGGCAGGCCAGGCTTGTGCAGCTTGTACCATGGCAACCAGGCCTTGCGGCAGCAACAATGCTTCAAGCCATGCACACAAGTTCGTCTAAGATAAAACAATGTGGGGGGCTATTCACACAAGATCACCAAAAAACAATTGCAAACCTCAGCCACAGACCTTCCGGTCAGGCTACAGCACTTCCACAACCCCACTGCCCTTGCAGGCACTACACACCACTACGCTGCTTGCAGCCCCCAGCTGCTGCAGCAATGGCTTGCTGCAGGTAGCTCCCCCGTGCCCCTGTCGCCAACCCCTGCCACTCAAAGTACGGCACCGTCACCACCACAAAGCCCCTGCTCTCCAGCAGCTTGTTCCTAAGCAAGGTGGGCCCTGTCTGCTTGCGGTCCGGCCGCCTGTAGTGCCAGGGACCATCCACCTCAATGGCGATGCGCACTTTGTGCTGCTGCTGCTGCTCGTCAGCCCCTGCACCATCACCATCAGCAGCAGCAGCAGCAGCACCAGCTCCAGCAGCAGCAGCCTCCCCGCTGCCTGCATCACCACTGCCACCCTGCGCTGCATCCCTTCCCCACACAGCTGCTATATCCACACTCAGCAGCCCATCTTCTGTCACAGCCTCCAGCTGTGCATCCCTCACCCCCTGCAGCCGCTGTGCCGCCTCCCACACCTGCTGCTGCAGCCCAGACGGCCGCGCCTCCGCCACCACCACAGCCTGCATGCTGCGCCGGCACTGCTGCAGCTGTGCATCCGTCAACACCCCCTCCAGCCCCTCCCCACCCACACACTCCGTCAGCCACAGGTGAAGCTGGTACAGCTGCATTGCCTCTCTCACATTTTCATGCCCAGGCTCCCAGGAGCTAGCACAGGAGGCAGCCAGGGCCTGCAGCTGGTGCCGACGCCCGCGCAAGTTCAGGATGGCACCTGCCCAGCACAGGTTACTGCAGGCCTGAGGGGTCAGGTCCCCAGGGGCAGAGCCATTGCCATCACCCCTGTGGCTGTTGGTACTGCCGGCCTCGGGTGCGGCTGGCAGGGGGTCAAAGCCTGCCTGCAGGTGGAAGCCTGCACCGGCCTCTTTGCTGCTGCTGCCACTGCTACTGCCACTGCTGCAGGTGCCTGTGTCCTGCAGGTGCTGCTTGGCTGCATCATACACTGCATCCAGTATGTCTAGCCTCCTGCAGCCTAGCACCGCCAGGGCCAGAGCCACACTGGACAACTCCAATGGCTTCATTCCTGACACCTTTGCCGCAAACACACCCACAGCTGCCTCAGCACCCTGCTTCTGCTTCCCGCCCCGCCCCTGCCTGACAACCTGCTGGTCCTGCTTCTGCTTCCGTGGAAGCTGCTGCTGCTTGCCACCCTGCCGCTGCTGCTCCTGCTGTGCTGGCGCTGGCGGCGGCCCCAGCAGGGCGTGGGGGAGGTACGGTTGCGGCAGCATTGCCCCAGCCCACAGCGCGTTAGACATCGCCTGAGGGTCTGCCTGCTCCGCCACTGCTGCTAGCTGCTGGTACAGCTGATCCAGTAGCCAGGTGGGCACCTCTGCCTGCATCCTTGCTGCTGCCCACAGGCTGAGACTCAGGGCCTGCGGCTCTGGCTCCGCTGCTGCCAGCTGCTGCAGAAGCTGCAGGAGCGCGCTGTGTGCTATGCTGCGCTCTGCAGCGACGGCACCCCAGAGGGCTAGGGAGATGCTCTGCGGCGGTAAGTCACCCTTGCATGCAAGCAGCTGGGAGATGAGGGCATCGACTTCGTGTTGCTGCAGCTCCAGGCCCATCTTTGCTGATGCCCTGAGGAAGCCACTGATGGCTTGTGGGTCCGGCTGCTTCTCGAGGAGTGCTGACAGCAGCTGCGCATGCTGCTCGACCGTCAGCTGCTGCTGCAGCAGCGTCAGGCCGTACATGTAGTTGCCAATGTCCTGTGCTGAGGCTTCCTGCAGCGTTGAAAGGGACCTGGCCAGCAGCGCCTGCAGGTGTGGAGGCGGCAGCTCTATGCCCAGCACACCTGCTCCCCATATGGTGTTTGACAGCTCCTGCCCTACTGATGCCGACCATATGGATGGCTGCACTGCGCCCAGGAGCAGCTGTAGCTGCTCCTTCCTGCGGTTGTCGCTGGGACCGGTCTGTTGCATCAATGCCAGCGCGTAGGTTGTTTTGCTATCGACTGGCTGTTGGCTTCTGCTGCTTTCTTCACCAACTGCGGCAGCAGCACGCTCTCTAGCTGCTGCTGGCTGGCTGTGGGATGCTGCCGCTGGGGGCTGTTGCTACTGCATACAGGACGTTGGATAGGATCCTGGTCTCTGAGCGTGTACCTGAAACAGCAAGCAGGTCAGCACAGTGTTGCAGGAAGGCGGCCAAAGTGCAGGACATGCAGAATGCTGTACCTTCCATTGTACATGGCGTGATTGACGCACTTAAACTGAGTGAACTGGCACAAGAGGCAACTGTGCAACC
>VIIQ02000221.1:0-132988 GCA_007449985.2 Desmodesmus armatus
CAGCTGCTGCTGCTGTCTGCTGCTGGGCCTGTGTAGGTGCTGGGGTCTGTGTGGAGCAGCAGAGGCCCTGACCCAGCCAGGCACCGATGCTGAGTGCAGCGGCGGGAGCCAGAACCCGTGCTGCTGCCAGACTGCCTGTAGCATCCAAGGCCCTTGTTTCACCGCCCTGCCAGCTGCTGCGGGCATTGCCACGCCCACCACCACTGCCACCCGCCTTGCTAGCACTCCACTCTTGGCTTGATTCTGCTGCTGCGCCTGCTGCCAGCTGCCGCGGCAGCACGGCAGCAGCAGCAGATTTAGGGGTGTGGCTGGTGCTGCTGTTTTGCTGCTGCTGGTGCAGATCTGCATTGCCTTGCAGCAGCTGCATCAGCTGGTCAGTCATACCCGCACAGTCAGCAGCTGAAACATTGACACCAGCTCAGCTGCACTGTGGGACCCCTCAGAGCACGTTGAGCCCCCCTCTCCTGCTGCTGCTGCTGACGTGCCCTCAACAGCCGCTCTGAAGCGATCCGTGCGACTACTGCACGAACGGCATCTGCTGCTGCTGCTGGCAGCTCTGCCACATGCTGCACTTGCTCAGACAAGACACCCACTCCCCAGCCCCTGCTGCTGCTGCTGCTGCTGCTGTTGGTGCTGCCAATGGCTGCAGGTCCAGCAGCCCCAGCAGCAGCGTTGACACATGGAGCACTCCACACCCTGCCTCCCATGCGGCCTGGCTGACACCTGGCACCCGGTGAGTCATCCTCATCCGATGAGTCATCATTTACATCACATTACACACCCACTGATCAGCACCACCATGCCTGCTGACCCAAGCAGCAGCAGCAGCAGCAGCAGCAGCAGCAGCAGCAGCAGGAGCGGCGGCAGCAGACTTCCCCCGTGTGTTTCGAGCTGGCCACCCCAACTCCTGCAGCAGCAGCTGCTTCAGCCAGGGTTCAGCTGCCGCCCACCCAAACCCTGGAATGAAGTGCTGCTTGAGGAGCGGCAGCAGCAGTAGGACGTCGTCGGGAGCCCTTTTGCCCTTTGCTGCTGCTCCCAGCATCACTTCCCCCACCTGCTGCTGCTGCCCCAACTGCACAAGGTTCTCTAAGGCAGGCAGTAGTTGGTCAAGGTATATGGGGCTGGGTTGTGTCTTCCTTGAGACCAGCCCCTCCCCACTGCTGTCGCTGCTGTAGTGACCCCAAATGTCACCGAAGCTTTTGCTGCTTTAGGGTTGTGGCCCCACGGCCGCTATGACTCCTGCACAGAGGGACTGAAGCTCTGCAGAAGCAGCTGGGGGCAGTGCAGGAATCTGCTGCTGCTGCTGCTGCTGCTGCTGCTGGGGGGAAGCTAGGTTCACTGCAGAGCCCTGCTGCTGCTGCTGGTGGGAGGCTGCAGCAGCTGCAGGGGCTGCATGGTCTGCCTGTTGTGGCGGATACTGCTGCAGCAGTGTTGCTGTGTGGCTGGTAAGCTCCTGCAGCAACATGCTGGGCCCTGCCCTGCTCTTGGCCATGACGCGGTACCTGTAGGAACACAGCAAGCAGCCACACAATCGCACACCACACACCATGCGCATGCACCGCTCCACACCGCCTGCATCAAAACCCAAGAGGGTCACACTTCACACTGCAGACATGCCTCGGCAAGGCATGAGTTATGTGCCTAAGGCAGCCTGACACCAAAACTGAGTGGCTGTGGCAACCCCTTGGACACAAAGTCGGGCCCCATCTGTGCTGCTGTGTGTAACTGTACAGTCCACATGTGAGAATTAAGGGGGGGCCCTCTTTGGCTATAACTGCCAGACGGGTTCACATGAGCAACGGTGGCTTAGGGACTACATCAACACATAGTGAGCACACCAGCACCATGGTTGGGCCAGTCTGTGCACTGCACAGGGCCCCTGCTGTGCTGCTTACCTTTGTGAGGCTGGCCACAGCACCAGGGCAGCATGGCGGTACCACCTGAAGCATGACCCGGGGGGAGGGTGGGGGGGGGGGGGTTTGCCGCGCAAGTGTGTGTGGGATCTGGATCTGTAGAAGCGGACAGTAGGCGTCTGTACACACACGTGTGCTGTAAAGCAGATTTTTGATGGCTTGAGTCAGCTACAGCTGCACACCTTGCTCATGCTTTCACAAGCATTACTGACTACCAGCAGCCAACTTCTATTCCACCAGGTGAGGTGAGTCATGTCTTCATATCATTCACCCTGAACCCTAAACCCTGAACCCTAAACCCTGAACCCTTATGGGGCCTGTGAGCCAAGTGAGCGCCTTGGTGCATTGAACCCCTCAATAGCCGCAGTGTCTAGCACGTTGCGGATCAACAAAGCCAAGGCTGCCTGACTCTCTGACCGGTCTGAAGCCACCATGGCGTAGGTTCTGCTGACAGCATCACACCCCCAAAAAATTCAAGCCGACAGCAATACATCCACTGCTCACAGACACATCCTCCCCTGTCCATAGCTGCCCCCCTTCTCCCCCCCCCCCCCCACTCCCCACCTTCCACCAATCCACCACCACCTGTCCCATCCCCTCCCCCACCTGTCAATGGGTGCCCCTCGTTCCCTGTGGGTCCCTCTGCCTCCTCCCTGTCAGGCTTGAGCTTCGCGAATGCATCCCCCTGAAACACACAGCAGCATTGAGTCCCCGCAGCATCATGATAACTGATCAGTAAAGTGTAGCCGGCACAGTCACTGACACTGTCAGGGACACAGTCAGCGATGTTACTAGAGTGGCAACCTCCTCCTGGCAGGCTTGAGCGCCTTGAACGCATCCTCCTGAACACACAAAGCAGCAACAAAATTGCACCACGCAGCATTGTGCTCACTGGCACGGTACCTCCAAGCAGGTGTTGCCAACAATGTACTGCCTAACTCCTTGAAGGCATCCCCCTGAAACACACACAGCAGCAAAAGTGCACCACGCAGCACTGTGCTCACTGGCACGCACTAGGCCGGCGGCCCCCTAACCCGGATACCCCACCCCCAAGCCAGACGCCCCAGCTAGGGGCGGGGTCACCCCCTGCTAGGGTGCCAACAGCCAGCCAATCATGACTACCGTACGGTGTCTCCAAGCAGGTGTTGCCAACAATGTACTGCTGGGGTAGTGCCTCTAAAGACAAAGGCAATTGCACAGACAGTAAACACTCAATACTCCGAGGGAGTCCCTGGCTGGCACCACTGACACGTTGGCAAAAACTGATTGCGTCAATAAAGGACAATCATACAGCTAGGGTTTTGCGTTGACCACAACCAAGTGTACCTGTCATAAACCTCAGGTGCCTTGCAATTGATGCTTGTGCCTAAACAACATTTGCAAGATGACCGCGAGTCAAGCAGATGTACTAGCCATGTGAGTTTTCCATATGCCATAGGATGCATGCATTCAATGCATATTCCATCACCATGAGCAGCGTACCGGCATCATCTCCTGCTGCTGTATGATTGTTCTCCCCATGCCGCGCAGGTCCTGTCCAGCCAGCATGCACCAGTGGTCGATGCTGTAGGTGGAATCAAGGTCCCAGTCATCACTGTTGCCTGTGTGTAAATTTCAAGACAAGGGAGTGAGGGCATGGGGGGAGGGCTTTGCATGTGCCCCTCAACCTTGTCAGGAGGCTGCACACAGCAAGTCTTGTGCACAGTCAGTGTAGACTGTAGCCAGGGCAACCTGCTGAGAGTGCTGCTTGCGTTTTACATGCCCTTGCACTTTCCAGGGAGAATATGCAATTTCCAGGGGTGAATATGAAATTTTCAGGGGTGAATATGAAACTGTCCAGAAAGAATATGAGACTTCTCAGGTAAAAATATGCAATATATTCTGGGTGAAAATCATGCCAATATGAACAATCCATGGGATAAGCATGTCTTGCGCAAGACAAACTTGAATGAAGCCAAGGCAATCTTCGTGGTATTGCAGCCGCTTCCAGAGCAGCAGCCCCCAGCACAGCAGTATGTGTTGTATGATCACCATGTCGGGGGTCATCTCCTGCATCACACAAGCTTGTTTGGGCTCTGAGACCGGTGACCAACAACAGTGCCGTCCTCCCCCCTCCCCCCGTGTAGGAGTGCCAGGCACAGCCTCACTAGATTCGCACACGTTGAGTACACCATTTCCCCCCCCCCTCACCGTCCTCGTAGTCATCGTCTCCTGCGTCGCCGCTCTCGTGGCACCGTGCCTGCACCAGGGCCACACCCAGCCCTGTCTGCTGAGCCAGCTGCAGCAGCAGCCCTGCTCGCTGGACATCCCTGCCCTTCAGCGAGGCCAGGCCCCTACGGCCCTCCTGGGTGTACCTGCATGAAGGGGCAGCAGCACAGACAGGGAACAGCCAGTGTACGACGCTGGCGTTGGCCGAGTAATTCAGCCAGTACCACTTTGGTTGCAGCCTGTGTGGGCGGCAACCTGTGTGTTCCGTGCCTTGATATGTGCATAACAGTTGAGCTCCCACACCTTCTGCATGAGCTGTAGTAACTTCCGGTGCAGTGCCACCCTGACCTTGCAACCAGCAGAAACGAATGCACATAAGGTGCCAAGGGTTTACTTCTTGGTGCAACGTAAGTCTCAAAAATGCACTCTCCTACCTGTGGTTTGATGCTAAAATGCCAGAAATTTTTGATGCAGCTTTCTGATGCACCCTTTGCAGTCAGCAAAGTTCCCTTACCTGTGTTCCAGCATGTACACGAGGAAGGGTGGACCCTGGGTGTCTCCCTCCCACTGCTGACACAGCTGAGACATGTGGGCCAGCAGGTCGGGCTGCAGGGTGGGGGTGAGGGGAGGCGGGGCGCCAGCCAGCCTTAGGTTGTATGTCAGGCACACCCTGCAGTGCACGACAAACAGCGGCAGCAAAAAAAAGCGGCAGCAAACACGCCCACGGTGGGATCAACTGGAACCGACCTGCTTCAGTGTGACTTTGTGCCACTCACAGGCAGCTGCACGTTGTCATCAAGCTGTGGCGCAGTGAAACAGCTGTTTGACTGGCATGCGTGGATGCAACAAGCAAGTTGGCTTCACAGTGTGCGTGAACATCCACATGCCTAGGCGGGTGCACAGGCCTGTGCAACATCGCTCATGAGCTCAAGATCTCGCCCCAATGGCGTGTCAGACACTGACCTTGAGTCAAGGTGATGCAACCACATTGACAGTCAGACATCTGGTGCAACCCCACACACTCCCACACATAATCTGATACGGCATGCGGCAGCCATCAGGCCAATGCAGCAGCAGACTACAAAGCAGCAGCACGACCTAGAGCTCCCCAGCAACGCCCTGGCACTGCCTTACCAGCACTATCCTGGCAGGGGTGCAGCCAAAGGCATGTTTGCGCTAGCATGACACACTGCAGGACAAACTCAGCACACAAACCCTCATCGACCAGTGCTGGCTTGTGCTGACCTGTGCTGACCTGTGCTGACCTGTGCTGACAGGAACCCACCTGTAGCCCTGTGTGACCGGCTTGACCTCATGCTCGCAGTCAGCATAGAAGGCCACGTATGATATGCTGCTGTCAGCCGGCCCCAGCTGCTGTGTGCCATACACCTGCTGCTGCCCGTTGTGCCGTACCACCAGGCTGCCACCCTGGAAGCGGCTGGGCAGATGGATGACCAACGTGCCAAACATGCCTGGGACCTGCAGCAGCATGGGGAGGGACAAGCAGGGTACAGCAGGACATGCACCCTTTATTGACATTAGTTCACGTTTGGAGGAGGACGTAGGCAGGTGTGACAGTGTGTGCTGGCGCCAGCATGTGCGCACAGGTGAACCTTCACTGGTTCGTACACCTCGCATGGTTGACAGGTATACAGCCGCAAGGTCACGATGACATGATGTGTATCATCCCCACAGTGTATAGACTGGGGCAAACTCTCATGTCTGCCTGGACCAATCCATGCATCAACAGTGATGGAGAGGGGCGGCATGCAGCTCTGCCTTGCGGGCGCCAAAACCACAAGGATTCAATCCGCAGCACTACACCCGCCAACCTCAACAAACGATGTCCCTGACGTTAGGGTGCAGGGTGTCCTAGCCGACACACCTTTTCTGTGTCCTTGTGTGGTGCGAAGAAGCTTCCCTTTTCATACAGCAGCAGCTTGTACAGCTGCGCCTCCACCCTCCTGTCATCCACCAGCCCAGGCCGCTGCACACACTGTCCAATATGGCAGCCAGTGTCCGCAGCCAGCTGCTGCTCAGGGCTACATGGAACTTGTCAGGACCCAACTGCCAGGTGTGGCGTACGCTGGTGTCCACCACTGTGCTGGTGCCGCGGCCGAAGGGTGCCTGATCACACACTGACTTCAGGGACTCAGCAGCTGCTGGGGTGAGGGGCAGGGAGACTTCACCCAAACCATCAACCTGTGGGATGGATTGTGGGTGGTGAAAGTAATTCTGCCTTGCGAGCGGAGCCAATCTGGGGTGATTCCACAGTATGCAAGGCTGGAAGCATTGTGCAACCTGCCAGCCTGGGAATGCTGCGCAGTTGGTTGTGCATCTTGGTTGCTTGACGTTGCTGTGCCAAGTGACAGCGTGGTATACATTTCAACTGTTTATGTGACCCTGATTGGCCAATGGGCCATGATGAGCAGCTGTCCAGCCAGGTCACTGACACTGATCAGCACCAAAGTTTGGTCTCACCTCCAGCACAGGTGCAGGGTGTGTGCTGACATCGAACCGCTCGGAACACGCAAAACTGCAGGTACCAGCTACATCAAGCAAATTGGCCAACTCCAACGCATAAGCTGGCTGTCTCCCCGCTCTCGGAAATCTCTTGCCTGCTGACGCAGCCATTCCGACACTGGATACGAAGGCACGAACTACATCCGCATCGACCCTATTTGAGAGGGAAACTTTTGAAGATTGCGACTGGAAAAGCCAAGGCCGCCTAGCAGTGTGTCTGTCATGACCAGCCTGGGACTTAGTCACACTGCAAGGAAACTCATGAAGAGCTGGCACACAGCAGACCCAGACAGACCCTACAGATGCATTGCATTCAATAGAGCTGTGAAACACACAAGCAAGTGTTGAGTGGGGCTTTACACCAAGCCAGCAGGCATTGCAGGCACAATGACAAACCAGGCCAATGCATCACCAGCTGCTGACACACATAGCCCAAACAGCTCCAGCCCTCTCCCCAGCCTTTGTAGCCTAGACTCCAAAAGGCCTGGCTGTTTGATCCACAGCCATAGCAGCAACAAGCACAAGGCAACTGATATGTCTTGCAACAAAATTGCACTCCGGGTAGCAGTGGTTGTGAGACCAAGAAATCAACAAAGCCATTATGTTAGCATCACCGCTTGACGCTCACTCACAGACACACTCGCACCACAGTCACGCTCGGAAGTCAGCTGCTGTGCCGGACAGGGCATGTGGCACTCCAGCCGGCTCACAGACAGACACATCGTCCGCTGGCACACACTCACATGTGCAAAGCCTTTACCGCCTTGGCAAAACCTCACCACCACGTGCACTGCCTTTGCCACTTTGTGCCACGTGCCAACAGAGCTGCATCCAGGAACCCTGCCACCAAGCTCACCACTGCTGGCGGCTGTGAAGCACACGGTGCACCGCGTGAAGGCAGTCCGACAACACACGCAAGCCAGCACACACCGCCACGCTCCGTGACATCAGTGAATGGCTGGCATGCGCTCGTGAGCTGTTTAGCTGTAACAACGATCGCACCACGCGGATGTCGGCATAAAATTTGCAACTGGACCAGCAACACTGGTGATCAACCAACCAACCAACCAACCAACCAACCTCCTGCCAGCCTTTGCTGGCTGCAGCTGTGCAGGGGGACCTCAGGAACGGGCACTGTACAAACATCACGGCATCCTACCGCAGCAACCAACACCACAGCTCAGCACACATCCCACAGGCCGAAAACCACCACAGCACAGTCAGAACGACGGCTGCTGCCAGCTTCGGCGCTGCAACGTCTGCTGCTGATGGTGCTGCTGTTGGTGCACAATGGTGTGAGTCACTGGTGGGGGCTCAGAACCTGAATGTGCTGTCAACGTCCATGCACCAGTGGAACTTGTTCAGCAGGCTCTTGTTGAACACCTTCTCAATGGGCACCTGACAGCAGCAGCAGCAGCAGCAGCAGGCAGCAAATTTACATATGTCAACTTGCCAGTGGCTGCACGATGACGCAAAACGCCATCAAAGAGTATGGATGGGGATTGTGCTACTGAGAAGCTGTCATGTGAGGCCCCCCCCCACACACACACTTTGATGCAGGGATCGCCCTGGTTTTCCGTGCTAGCGTCATTGTTTGACTATCCTTGTCGGATGATTGCTAAAGAGCATGCATGTGCACGCATGCAGTCTCTGTCGACACACATAGACTGCTTGAATGTGACTTGCATGATCATAGTATGCTAGCTATTCAAGTAATCCCTGTGCCAACACACACTGGATGCACTCCCTGTGTCTACACACAAACACCAACACAGAGTCACTGTGCCGAGCACCCCCCCCCCCCCCCGCACCTCGTTTCTCTTGCACCACGCGATGGTGATGCGTGGGTCCATGTAGTTGATCTTTGAGGTGCCCAGTGCCACGGTCTTGAGGTCCTCCTTCACAGCAGCAGCCAGCTCAGCCTTCTGGAGCTGAGACACCTTCTTGTCTAGCTTGTTCGCAAGACTGCAGCAGGAGCACACGACACCAGCAGCAGCAGCAGCAGCAGAGTTGCAGACACTGCTGAGCGGCTGGGTGGTGCTCGTGCAGCATGCTGTGCTGTTTCCCCACCCCCTCCCTGCTCAAAACTGACTGAATGGAATAAATACCATATTGCTGGCCCATAGTGCAGGACAGCAGAGCATTGGCAGGCAGCCTGTCTGGGGTTCTGTGCAGCTTGCTGCAGTCCAATGTGTTTCATGTCACCCTGTGGAAGCTGTCCAGGCCCCCCAACCCTCCTGCATACACCCAGACCACCCCCCCCCCCGACGTCCCCACTCACGCGTCTGGGTTGCCCCCCTTCCCCTTGAGCGCCTTGATGCACAATCGACCCCAACGAACCCTCCTGCACACGCGTATGCATGCCCAGGCCCCCGCCCTCGCGCGCCCCCACCCATGTGTCTGGGTTGGCCCCTTCCCCTTGAGTGCTTTGATGCAAAACCCACCCAACCTAACCCCCCTGCATACGCATATGCATGCACCGGCCTCACCCCCCCCCCCTTGACGTCCCCACTCACGCGTCTGGGTTGCCCCCTTCCCCTTGAGTGCCTTAGTGTGCTGCTCCTCCAGCTCCTTGATCTCCTCCCTCAGTGCGTTGAGCTTCTCAGTGACCTTAGCCATGGAGGCCTCGTGAGTCTTGGGCACAGAGCGCTGGTGGTTACACAGGATGGCCACCTGGGGGGGAAGGCGGGTGTTTGGACAGGGGACATAACACACACAGTCAGAACGCTGGTGACTACACAGGATGGCAACCTTGAGGTTTGGAGGGGGGGGGGGGAGGTGTGCAGTGGACACAAGAAAACACAGTCAGATTGCCGGTGGTTGCACAGGATGAATAGCCCCGTGTCAATTGAGTTGATTTGAACAACATGAGTTGCAGCCAGCCATTTCTCAGCAGGACAGTCAGGATCTGCCTTGTGTGTGTGTGTGTGGGGGGGGGGGGGTAGGGAGATGGAGGGCAAGAATTTGCTCCCTTTTCAAAAGGCAAGCTGCACAGCCCATAGACGCTGTTGGGGCTTTTCGCCTTACCAGGCAGCAGCTGTGACAAGTTGTGGGACCCCATGCAGTGAAGCTGTCCTAGCACAAAGCTTTGTATGTGCCAGCTCAGCACCCCCACCTCCTTGTTGGCCCTGTCGTAGTCTGCCTTCTTTGCCTCCAGTGTCCTGCTGCAGTAGGGCTCCCCGTGGTGCCCCACGCCGCCCCCCTCCTCCATCTCAAACAGCAGCCGGTCAAGCGTGATGGACGCGTTGTAGGTACGGAACACCTGTGGACACACGGGGGGGGGGGGGGGGGGGACAGTCAGAGGGACAGACAGACGGGCGGAGGGACAGACACACCGTCAGAGAAGCACAACCATCTTCACGTGCTGACACAGCATGCGTTGCTGACCTCCGCCCATTGACATGCTTGCCTTGTGTGCCTTTGAATCTGCTCTCCCGCTCCGTCTGCCCCCTGACGCCTCTTCCTGTCTTCTCCCCTCCACCCCCTGTCAGCCCCCCCCTCCACAACCACGCACACTCCATGCCTCAACCCCATGCCCACGTTGACGGTGAGTCCGCCACACTCCTTCAACCCCCTGTCAACACCCCCCCCCCCCCATACACCCACAGTATCAGGCACACTCCCTGCCTCACCCCCCCCCCCACCTTGACGCTGAGTCCGTCCATGAGGCTCTTGAGCTCCTTGTTGAGGTCCGTGGCATCAAAGGTGTCAAACAGCATGTCACGAGCACCCTTGCCTGCGGGTGGGAAAGGGGCCGGGAGGGGGGGGGGGCACGGCAATGACCATGGCGCGATGCTGTATCGTGGAAACACAGATGCATCATGATGCGAGAGCGAGTGGGGAGGCGAGCCATCGCACAAAGGCAAAACAAGGGACAGGCCGCCTGCCTAACAGCCTGCCAGCGTCACGACTCTTGATAGAGTGTGTCTGTGCAGGTGGACTGCACAATGGCCTTGTACCCCAGACCTCCTCCTGCTGATTGCTGCACTCAGCTGACCTTGTGGTGGTGGTGGTGTCCAATGTCAAATTCCTACTCACGCCCGCCGCTGCAGCAAGCTATCTACACGCCACGCCCTGATGTGCACCCTCCCTCCCACCCCTGCCCCCAAGCTCCCCATGCGTACGTTTGCCGCGTGAGTCTGTGCGTGTGAACTGCTCCACTGCCTTGTAGACCTTGACCTCCACGTCCACCGTGTTCTCATAGCGGATGGAGTCCTTACCCAGGAAGTCAAACTTGATGTGGTTGGGGGGAACACACTCAACGTTCTCAACCTACAACAGCAGCACGGTGTGGCGAGTGCGAGGGTGGCTGGCAGGCAAATATGGCCAGGGTACAGGTGGCAGGATGAGGGTGCTCATGAGGTGTCGTGATCCCAATTGTGTATGGGATGTACATGCAGGTCTGTGCGTTTTGCAGTGCTGCCCTCTCTCATGGGGACGCTCGCTATTCGACTCACCTTGAGTGTGCAGCAGCCTACTGTGTCTGCCTCATCGTCGTCCTTCTCGTGCCCCGCACGCAGCGCCAGCTTGTCCAGGAAGTACACAGCAACAGCCATCTGTGTGTGTGTGTGTGTGCGGGGGGGGGGGGGGGGGGTAAAGCAGGACACACATAATGTTCTGAAGGGGGCTACCAGAATAAACGAGGTGAGCGCATCAAGCAATGCTGGCAGTCGTGCTTGCTCAACACGCACAGGGTGAACATCAACACCCCCACCCCCACCCCACTACCAGCACAGCAGCAGCAGGTGCAGTAAGGTCGTCTCTGTTAATAGATACATCCAAGCGCTTCAACTGCACTCTCACACAATTCTGTCACCCCCTCACGCACCCCCCCCCCCCTCGCATTTCCGCACGCCCCCCTGCCCCCCAGACACACCCACCTGCTTCTTGCGCAGGTCTGTGCTGTCCCAGTCCGCCGTGTAGTTCTTGCGGATGGTGTCAATGTAGTCCTTCAGCTTGCGCGCCTTCTCATACTTGGCCAGGTCACTCTCAGCCTTGAAGCTGCTGGTGGCACCCAGCCACACGTACCTGACACACAGGTGAAGGAAGGGGGGGATTCAGGGGATGAGCATGCCTGTGAGGTGTGTGTGTGTGTGTAGACACAGGGAGTGCATCCAGCCAATGCATCAACCATCCAAGGATGTGACATTCCGAAGGCACCGAAGGGGTATGAGTGCGGGGGGGGGGGGGGGGGGGGGGGGGTATTTTGCTGCACCTGGTGGCGGCGACGGGGTGAGGGGCACTGCCCTGGCAGGGGAGAGGTCCAGGGATGAGACGGGGTGGGGTGTTAGACACTAAGCTTGATGACAGAGGTGTGTGTGAGTGTGTATGACGGGGGGAGGGGATTTGCTCTACCTAGTGGCGGCAACCAGTGCGAAACATCTGGTGTGTGTGCGTGCTTGCGATTCAAAATCACAATGGACATATGCCTCCCCCCCCCCCCCCCCGAAAACCAACCCTCCCCCAACCCGACCCTCTCTTGTGCTTCTTGAGGCTGTCAGTGCCGGTCTAGTACCTCCCCCCCCCTCCCCACTCAGCAGAACTCCCCCCCCCCCCAAATCACCACCCTCGGGCCTCTCTTGCCAGCACCCGCCCCCTCCCGGGCAATTACACCCCCCCCCCCCCCCGCCGCCTCGCGCTCTAACCCCCGCCTACTCACTTGTACTCCTTGGGGTTGACTGTGTCCCTCCAGTACGCCAGCCAGGTGACCGTGTTGTCGTGCCGCACCTCCTTCCAGCGCTGGCCGGGGTAGGGGTGCTCAGGCACCGGTGCGTCCTTGCCTATGTTGATGGTGATGTCCCGCGGGTACACGCGCTGCTTGATCTTGCCCATCTTGGGGTGCTCGCCACGACCGCGGAACAGGCTGGGGGGCTCCACACGGAAGTTGCCCACCTGAACACGATACAGTACAGGCAAGGCGATGAGGAGACAGTTGGAACACTACACACTAACACACAAGGAGGAAGAGAGAAGGGGGGTGGGGATGCAACCACGTGCGCCCTCCCCCTTACATTCATAGCCCCCCCCCCCCCCCCCGGGCCGCGCGGGCCCACTACCACCTCATGCACACAACACTGTTGGTGCAGCAACGGGTAGGTTCATCACTTGCAAGCTGCCACCCCTGCAGCGTGCCGTGTGTGCCGCCGCCATGTCAGATAGCTGCCTGGCTGCCGCTGGGCCTGTGCCCTAGCAGTGTGTGTCCCCCTCACCTGCTCCTGGCGTCCGTCCACGTAAGCGTTCTTGTACTTGGCCTCTGCTGCATCCTTGGCTACCTTCAGGGCAGCCTTCTCCTGCAGGAGCGGGGGGGGGGGGTGTCCGGGGGGGGGGGGGCATGGAAGGAACAAAGTATTTGGTACACAGTGTTTGAAGCAGCCACGTTGCTGCCAAAGTGGGCAAGAGGGCACGAGAGAGGCAGAGTTGAGCGGTACACAACCTGTTGCTACGTCTGCTGACGTCTGTAGATGCCGAACATGGCAGCTGCAACCCCTGCACACGCCCCATCAAGAGGTCGCCAGCTGCTGTGCGGCTAACTGCTTCACAAGCAAGGTATACCAGTGCTTTGCATGTCCTCCCCGCGCTGTCGCCTACTGCTGTCATATCCAGCTTTCCTGCTCCTGTCCCTGCTCCTGTCCTGCTCCCGCAGGTCCTCTCCTTGGCTGCTGTGTCTTAACGCTTTCGCACTCCCCCCCCCCCCCCGCGCCCCTTTTGTGCTCCAGACCACTCACGGTGTTCAGCCCTACCCCGCCCCTGCTCCGCCCCAGTCTGCTGCTGCTTACTTCCATGCGAAGTTGCCCACCTGCCCTGCTTTGCTCCAAGGTCACCTACAACGCAGCCCCTGTCCAGCCCTCCCCTCCCCTTCCCTTAATCCTGGTTCGCTCCGCCTGCTGCGCCTTCCTCCGCACAGATCCAACCAACCCAGGTTACCACCCTGACAACACCAAGTCGCGCCCCTGCCCTGCTTTGCCCCTGTGCTGCTGCTGCCGATGCCGCTGCCGCCGCTGTGGCTGCTGCTTTGTCTCACCTCCTTGCTCATTGCCTTCTTCTTGTCGCGCTCTGCCATGAGGTGGTTGTAGATGGGTGTGAAGTCACACTTGTCCAGGCCCTTGATCACATGCTGCTTGCCCAGCACCTGACAGCAGCAAGCAAGAAGCACACAGGTACAGAAAACAGTGGACAGCGGCAGGGGACGGTATACCCAAGCAAGCGGTTGCCGCTGCAGACTGCACAGCTGGGGTGTGTGAAACTCTGCTGTGCTGTTGGTTGTCGGGTCAGATAGAGCTTCGCAGGAGCACGGACACCTTGAGCAAAGGGGCCGTTCCAAAGGCAAGGGGGGGCTCTCAGCTACAGCTCCCCCCCTCCCCCCCCCCCCCCCCCCCCCCACACACACACACAGCTTAGCACAGTACTTCCTTGTCGACCCTCCCCCCTTCCAGCACCAGATGATGCAGGGTGCCATGCTGCACGCCACATGCTACTGCAAGCCTGCAGACGTGCTGAAGGGCCAAAGCCACGTTGCATGACCTTGCTCAGCTTACTATGGATGCACTTCTACATGTGAAACTGAGTGCACACCATCACTGCCAAGGGTACTGTAGCACAACAGGTCCAAACGGAAGGAGAGTCTGCAAGCCTGACCAGCTGCGGCCTCTCCTGGCAGCTAGCTGCATGCTGCTTACACATCAGCTGGTGTGCTGTCAGCCACCCACCTCCCTGAAACCATCCCAGAAGTTTTTCTTGAAGATGGGCTTGTTCATGTAGTCTGTTTCCTTCATGATGGCATACATGCTGGCCACCTCCTCCTGCTCTGGTGTCAGGTCCACAGGCTTGCCATCATACAGCATCTTCACGCCGTGAGGCTCGTACTCTGGCGGGAACAGCACCCCACAGTGGACCAGCGTGTCCCACTTTTTGCTGTTCCCGCTCTTGCCGCCACCACCCTTGCTGCCTTCCCGCTTCGTCCGCTTGGCTGCTGCGCTGCTGCTTGCTTCCCGTTTGCGTTTCGCTGCTGCTGGCTGCTTCTTGGCTGCTGGCTTCTTGGCTGGAGCAGCCTTCTTCCGCTGGGACAGTGGGATGTCATCGTCACTGTCGTCGCTGCTGCTTGCCTCTGAGCTGCTGGCATCATCATCGCTGTCGTCGTCCCCTGATGCTGGCCGGCTGCTTGTGGAGTTGGCTGGTTGCTCCTGTTGGCTGCCCCGTTGCTGGTAGGTGCTGCTGCACCGTTGCTGTGGGGTGGCTTCTGCACCTGTGCTGCCCTGGCAGCCAAAGGCACGTCGTCCTCCGAGCTGCTGCTCATTTCTGCTCAACAACTGCTATGTGTTGACACTGTAAAGGCTCACGGCGTGCAAGTGTCCGAGTACAAAGTACGCTATACAGCAGCTGATGCGATGCAGAACAACCGCTAGCAAAAACCGTCAGAGCAGGGACCAGCGCGTTAACACAGCAACTTGAGCTTACAGTTGGGTGTTCACAGACGCAGCGGACTGCAAGCGGAACCATGTGGACAGGTCTTAGCTCATGCACATTTTGACTGGAGTATGGCAGGACGAGTGTGTTCGTGAACCAAGCCTTCCTTTGTGTGGGAGACTCACATGCAGTTGAGTACTAGAAGCTGTGGGTCGCCTGAAATCAAAGCCAGGCTCTCCCCCCCCCCCCCCCCCCTCCCGCCAGTGGGCACAGGCTGGAGCCACTCCATGCAATCGCACACACTGTCACAGCCACAGAACAGTTACACCCCTACCGACAACACAGTTACACAATCCAATGGTCACTGCACAGTTGCCGGCTGCAGAAGGCAGTCAGCTGCGCTCCCCCCCCCCCCCCCCCCCCCCCCCCCCCCCCGCCCTTCCCACAGCACACCCTCAGCAGGTAGTGCAGCACAGTCTGCCATGCACACTGCTTCACGCTGCCCTTCTCTCTCAGCACGCTGCCACTCAATCTCTCCACACTGCTGCACAAGCCACAACTTGACACGCCGCACAAATCACTCTGTCAAGATGCCTAAGATGTCCTCATCCCTGAACAGGAACATCCTGCAGCAGCAGCAGCAGCAGCAGCAACAATAGCAGCAGAAGCAGTGCACAAAGGGGCGCATCAATCGCACGAAATGGTGCAGCAGCAGGGGTTGCAAAGTGATCTGCATGTAAGGCAATCATCATGACTGGCTACAACTCGCACATGCCTCGGGTGCTGTGCTGTTCCTGCACCAACAGCTGCTACCCTGGGAAACACGGCCCTCGAGCCCATCAGCTGATACTCAAATATCTGACAAATTCGCTGCTGCATCCCTCTCCACAACTGCCAGTCCCTTCTGTTGACTGCTGCATGGCACGCACACGTCAGGAGAGCCTGCAGGCCAGCCCCTTGCCTGACCTGCTGGATACAGCCTAGCACAGCCTAGCACAGCCTAGCACAGCCTAGCACAGCCTAGCGCAGCCCATCACAACATACAGCCACGTAGGCTGGGGTGCAGCTGAGCCCAGCAGCTGTGCAGTCAAGTGTGACGACTGCGTTGCTGCATGCCTCTGAACAACTGCAGGGACTGGCAGTCTGCCCCAAAAATGCAGCAGCGGCGCCGTAGCACACTCGATGCGCCAGCTGCTGGATTCGGCAGAGCCCAAGTCCCCGGGGCAGCAGCTGTTTAGTGCACCGGCACCACCTAGACAGCAACCACTGTGATTCACAAGCACAGGTGGCTGCTGCTGCTGCTGCTGCTGCTGTTGTTGGTGGTGATGTGTAGTATCTGCCCTGCTCCTCAGACCCCAAAGCTGCAGCTCCAGGGCTTTTGCAACAGCAGTACTCACTCCTTTGTATCCATCTTGATTAGGCTGCCTCCATATTCTGGCAGCAGCACCTTGTCTCCCTCCTTCACACTGGGTGGGATAATGTCGCCGTCCTTGTTGCGGCGGCCTGGGCCTACTGCCAGCACAACACCCTCGTTCACCTGGGCACATGCAGCATGTACAGCAGCAAACCACTCACACGCAGAACACCTGATGGCTTGCCCAACCCGCTGCCTGTTTCTGATGCCATGCATCCAGCTATGTGGTAGCAATGATACGCATTATACAGATGTATTGAAGACAAGGTGCATGTATCACCAGCATGTGTTCTTATGCAATGCTGCTGCTGCAGCACAACACACCTTGGGCGATGCACTCTCCGGCAACAGGATACCACCAGCTGACTTGGTGGGTGCAGTGATCTTCTCGATCAACACCCGGTCAAGCAGGGGGATCAGTCGCCGGGACATTTTGCTTGCTACTGCTGCAAGAGTGATCTGCGGAGTCTGGTCCTCGTGCTCTTCGACGTACACAGCGGATCAGAAAAGCGCGAATAGTTATTGCCAGCGCAAGTAGCCTTTCCACACAAACACTTTGAGTTGGCTGGGGCTCAACAGCGAGTTCTAGAAGTTTGGGACTGTGAGGTTTCCAGAGGAGCTTTCAGGCAGCGCTGCTGGAGAGAAGGTGACACTTCAATCAAAAAATTCTAGGCCGTCACATTGCTTCATTGGTACATGGCGGTCAACGCATGAGGTTTGACCCTGAGGCTGTGGGCAGGACAAGGCGACAACCGCAGTCTGCAGCGCTGCCATGCTCTGAAAACCAAGAAGGGGTAACCAACCACGCACCCACCAAGCTCACTTGCTGGTATAATGCCTGTTGTGCAAGGCCGCGCATGCCTGCTGGCCAAGCTTGTCACATCACACAGTATGGGACATGACATGTTGGCCAATTTATGCCCGTCCAGTGCTCTTCAAGCAAGCCCGCAATGTGTTTGGCGGCCAGGGACTCTTAATCAGCTGTCTGCTTCTGTCAAGTGAGGGTTGGTCTAGTCCAGACAGTGCGGCTTGTTCAAAAAACCAAAGGGTTTTGACACCAGTCTGGCAGGCTGGCTCTACCGCAGGAACAAAAATGAATAGAGTAAAAGGACTGATCGGCACAAATGCACGTTGTCCTCAACAACTACACTCTTTGCGCAACCGTCCCCCTCTATCTCTCACGATCTATCGACGATCTACTGATCTGAAACTCTGTGCCCACTGTACGTGCGCCCTTCAATCCATATTAGTAGCTCACATCGTTTGGCTTTATGTCGGATCTCGGCTCTCTTCCAGACGAGGTCCTCAAGCTGGTGTTGCAGCATGTGCCACTCATAGATCGGTTAAACAGCTGCTGCTTGGTGAACAGGCGGCTTCATGCTGCAGCAGTTGCAGCAACAGAGGTAGTAGTTCTGCTTGACAGCTGGAGACACCCCGCCGCAGGGAAGAAAGCAGACTGCCTCCTCCTGGAGTGGCTTCCAAAGTATGGGCAGCACGTGACTTACCTGCGGTTCAAGTCAAGCTTGGCTCGGCCGCTGCCAATGCAGAACCTTCCCTGCCCAAACTTATTGGAGCTGCACCTAGACGACTGCCTTGTGCAGCTGGGTCCAGCAACGTCTGGCGAAAGCAACACCCCAGGTGTGATTCAGTGCTGCACCAAGTTGACAAGCCTGACGCTAAGGTGTGACGTCATCGATCATCCTGACAGTGACAGTCCTGATGGCAGCCCGTCCATCACCTGCTTGTCAAATTTGGTGCACCTGCAACACTTGACCATTGGACGCATGACTGGCACATGGCCGCTGTCTGGTGCTACCCTGCCTTCTTTGAAGCACCTCACATTCTTGGATGTGGACAGCCTGTCAGATGAGAACCTGGCTCAGCTAAGTGCACTCACAAACCTTCAGGTGCTCCACTTGACGGCTGACATCGGACACGCAGTCGGCCCTAGCAGTGTCCCTGATTTGACCCTTCCTTCATCGCTGATTGAGCTTGAGCTGTCGTCTCCAGTGGAGGACGATATACTGTCCCTAGTCCCCACAGGGTTGCGGCGGCTTGAGATTTCGTCTGTTGTTGAGCCCCTTGCTGCAGAGCCTGATGCCTTTGTGTCTGGTTTGGCTCGGCTGCAGCACTTGACTGTGCTGCATATAGAAGCTGACATAGCTTGGATTTGGCCACCCGTCGGTCCCGCATACTCAGCTCTCACGGCCAGCAGCAACCTGGTGTCTCTAAGGGTGTATGAACCCAGGTTCCCATCCGGATTGTGGCCGCATGTGTTTCCTGCCGGGTGGAAGCTGCCGCACCTCACAAGTTTGGATATTGAGGACGTTGAACCAGGCTGGGGATCCCTTGAGAGGCCTAGCGCATGGGGTGCAGCAGATGTAGCTAGCCTTGTTGGCTGCTGCCCTAAGCTGTGCAGGATTGAGAATCTGCATCCGAAGCATGGGCTGCATGTGTCTCAACTGCATATGCTCACGGCATTGACCTGGTTGCATGTGATTTATGCCAGCAGCAGCGTTCTTGCCTATGAGGAGTCCTTGCAGGGCCTCGCAGCTGTCTCTCAGCTGCGGAGCTTGGATGCTATTCTGGACTGTGAGTGCTTGCCCATGGCATGCTTGTTGCCGCTCACCAGCCTGACAGCGCTCACTATGTTGTGCTGTATGGTCAACCTCGATGCTGATGCCGGCTGGAAGCCACTGCAGTTCCAATCCTCACAGGCAAGCATCACCTACTAGCCTACTGCCACCGGCCTACCGATATGCTTGCTAGGTTGACATGGCAGTGTACATGCATTGGTGTTGTTGCCAACCCAGTGGGTGTAGCACCCATCTGTTTGACATAACCGAACAGAGCAGCATAGCATGTATCAACCCCACTGAAGAGCACTGACATGGTGCCGTCGGCTGGGTTGACCTCTGCTGTTCATGTAGCTTGGCTCTTCAGCTGCGCTTTGTGGTCACAGTGTTAGTGATGGAGTGAGTGCTTCTCCAGACTGTGTGGCCCACACAGAATGATTCTGCGGCTAGTTGGCGTGACTTGATGATCCCCAGCAATGGCACCAGCATGCGGCTCTCACTGACGGCTGCGTTCCTCCTGTGTGCGCTGCAGGGCGGCCCTGCCCCGGATGTGTGGCTGCAGCTGCTGGAGCGCTGTGCTGCAGATACTGATTGCCAGCCCACAGCCCTGCGCAGCCTGGCACGTCAACTAGCTGAGCAGCAGTCGCTCACCACACAGCAACTTTCAGAGCAACAGACCCTGAATGCGCAACAGCAGCAGCAGATAGCTGGGTTGCAGGACCAGCTGTCAGCACAGCAGCAGGCTGTGGTGGAGCAGGGTGTGCAGTACAGAGCGCTGGTTGCTGGCTTGGAGGATCAGCTGCAGGAGTTGCGTGCAGAGCTGCAGCAGCTTTGCCAGGACCGGCCATAGTGAGATGCGCACAATTTGTGCAGGTTGTTGGCCTGCCTGATGCATGGTTTCATGGGCGTGTGCATGCTGCCCGTGTTATTCTGTACTGTCCAAGCTTTGTGAATCGCACTGCAGTGATTGTGATGCTGCAGTGCGCTTGTTTGAGTTATTTTGTGGCAACAATGTGGTTTGGCATGCACGTTGGAATGATGTGCTGCATAGGGACAGTACGGCCTCACATAGCTATGTTTCACCGTGGTTGAGCCATGGTATGTTCATGGCTTGCAAGGTGCCTGCAGCCACCAAGTATGTTGCAACTGCTGGCATGCCCCAGCAACAACAGTACTATCCAGCACAAAGTGATCATCAAGTACGTTCAGAGGAAATTATAAGCATACTCACAGCTACAGCTAGAGCTCGAAGCATACGCTGCCGCTGTGTGCGTGCGCTTCAACAGTTCTAGGGACAATGCTGGCAGCGCTGCGCAACCACACCTCCACCTTGTGAAGGCATGTTGGCATGCAATTATAACATTGCCTTGTGTCTCCACTCTGTTAGCAAGCACTTGGAGGGTCGTTGACTGCTTCCAAGACTGCACAAGGAAGTCACTTGCACCTGTTCCATTTGTTGCCCAACCCGTGTGTGCCACTGCCTTGGGTGCGTGATTGCATGGGAGTTTTGTGTCATAGCAGCATGATGGCATGTTCCGGAATTGCAAGTGCCTGCGACTGAAAATGAAAGGACCTAATGACGTGCTGAATCACTCATGATCATGAGTGGTCAGCTGTACGTTTTGTGCATCCATCTGGGCATCTCAGGTGCTGTGTAACCCGCACTGCCATGGTGTGGATAAGCTGGACAGAGCATGCCTCCTTTGTGAGTTACATTTTGAGATTGGCGACACTGCAGCTGCTCCCTCTGTCAAGTACCAGACCCAGCAGCACAAACCACAGATGCATGTCCCCAGATCAAGGCACATGTCAACACCAACCCTGGGTGCGATCAAAGCAGCCTCTGGACAGGGTGTGGGATCAAGCAGGCATTGGTCAAATGGGATGCGGGGAGTCAACCTTGCCGTGTTGACGTGCACACACTCAGCCTGTTCATGCTGTTGAGCATTAGCAAGCAACCATCATCTGCAACTTGCAAGCACAGCAGCTGCACATGCCCTACTCTAAGCATGACAGTTCATGAGTCAGCAGCAACCTCCAAGCATGACAGTTCATGATCATGACTCACGAGTAAGCACCTTCGGACACCATGACATGCGTTGAGCAGGCAGGAAATGTCAGGTGGTGCAATGTCGTAGACAACGTCACTATGATGACAGCAACGCCGTTGGACCGGCGTTAAGCGCGTTAACGATGCGTTAAATGGGCGTTATGTCCCGTTAGCAGCGTTAGGCCCGGTAGCTAGCGGCGGTAGCCACCGTTAACGACGTTAAAAATCGCTAGCGTCGCGCTCTGAGCGTTAGGCATAGTTAACAAACGTTCAACAAGCGTTAACGCCTATTGAAGCTGTTGCTTGTAAGTGAATGTTCTGTCTGTGCGTTTTAAAGGCCTGCCGAGGTTTAGTAGGCCCACTGGGCCAGGCAGGTTTATGCTCATGTTGCAGAAGCAGTAGCCGCCCGTGGTGCTGCTGAGGAAGCATGATTGCAGTTGCTATGGTCACTGTCACTGTTACTTATTGGGGGTGGGGTGGGGGTGGGGGTGGGTGGGGGTGGGGGGTGGGGGTGGGGGTGGGGTGGGGGTGGGGGTGGGGGTGGGGGTGGGGGGGGGGTGGGGGTGGGGGTGGGGGTGGGGTGGGGGTGGGGGTGGGGGTGGGGGTGGGGGTGGGGGTGGGTGGTGTGGGGTGGGGGTGGGGGGGGGGTGGGGGTGGGGTGTGGGTGGGGGGGGGTTGGGGGGGGGTGGGGTGGGGGTGGGGGTGGGGGGGGCGTTATGTCCCGTTAACGGCGATGGATGTCTTCAGCATCTGACTCTCTCAGTGCTCTTGCGCGATGATCCCCAGCAACCAGGTGCGCTGATCTAGGCACGCCAGCGCTGCGTCATGACCCTTGCATGAGGAAGGTTGCATGTAAAAAAATTAAGGCCCTTCGCAACAAACTACCTCGCACTCACAAGGCTGTTGCCCGTCTCGCAGACCACGGCCATGGCATCGACAGCACAGCAGCTCCCAACTGCAGTGCTTGCCCAGATCCTGCAGTGTGTGCCTCTGCAGCAGCGTCTGCTGGGCTGTGCGCTCGTCTGCAAGGCTTGGGCAGCTGCAGTGGTGGCTGCGACCAGCAGCATTAGCCTTAGAAAGGTGTATGTGCCCAACAGCATGGGGGTGTGGATGAAGAAGCACGGCAGCCAGGTTGGGAGCCTAGAATTGGAGATCCACGACAGATTTGGCAAACCAAGCAGCGGGCAGAACGAATGTTACTCAGACTGCTGGGATGACTGGGACTCCCAGCAGGACGACTCCTCATCTGATGCAGAAAACGTGCCACCAGTGTTTGCAGACACACCTCCCCTACCCATGTCGGCAGTGCCGTGTGATGATGGGGAGCAGGCAACAGCTTTTCAGTCCAAGCTGGTGCTGCCCTCTGCTGAGCTGCAGCAGCTCACCAGGCTATCCCTGGAGAACACTGCGGGTATAAGCTGCTCCAAATGGATCTTGACACACCATCACACCAGCAGGGCAGCAGTAGCCTGCAGGATGACGTCAGCGCTGCAGTCCTGCCCAAGCTCGTGGATCTGAAGCTCGTGAGCTGCCAGCACGGTCACCACTCAGCAGCTTTTCAGCACAGCAGCGCCCCAGCTCACGAAGCTGCACTTACAGCAGCTGGAATGGCCGGGGCTTTATGCAGTAGTGTATTCTCCAGGTCTTCCGGGCTTTCCGGAGTTGCAACGCAAGGTTCCGAGTTGCACAGCGGCGCAGGAGCTGTTGACGGTGGTGCAACGCTGCAGCAACCTGGTGACCCTGCACCTGCTCAAGCCGCCACTCTGGCTGGAGTCTCAGGGTGCGCACTCTACAGCCGCCCCCTTCTCTTGCATCAGCAGCTTGCAGAAGCTGCGGGAGCTGGTCCTCCTCTGGCCTTATGCAGCCTTGCCACCCCTTCCCCTAGCCTCACACACCTGGGCCTGATGTGTTCACGAGCCGCGCTCTGGGGCACAGGGCCTTGGCCGATGTCGCAGCTGCCACAACTGCCACAGCTGCGAGACCTGCGAATTCTGAAGCTTGAGGCCCGCTCCCTGGCGGATGATGATCTAAGCAGCATGACTCAGCTGCAGTCCCTGCAGCTCAAGGATTATGCCATCAGCGCTGCCACCCTGGCCAGCATGACACAGCTGCAAGAGCTTGTGCTGCGCAACTGCTGGGTGCCTGCTGTGGTACGCACGCAGGAAACCGCTGCAACTGCAGCAGCTGCCGCACCAGTTTTGCAAGCCATTGGGCAGCTGCGCAAGCTGCAGGTGTTGGAGATAGTCGAGTCCACTGATAGTGAGCAGTCGCAGCCACCACTGACAGCATTCTCAGCCCTCACAGCCTCCAGCAAGCTGCAGCGGCTGCGCGTGGATCGCTACAATAGGAGTGCCCTGCCACGCGGTTCGTTCCAGCACATGTTCCCGTCAGGGCGGCAGCTGAAGCAGCTGGTGTCCTTGGACGTGGCTGACAGCAACTTTGACTTCTTGCCATCGTCTCGGCGCCTCACCGGCAAGGACTTGCGCAGAATTGCTGCCAGCTGCCCAGGCCTGCAGTCCCTGAGCATCCAGGGCCTGCTGAAACCTGGAGCTGACACCTCTGCGCTGCTCCTGCTGACAGATTGCCGCAGCCTGTCTGTCGGTGGCCGCGCATTTGACAACTGCGCAGCAGGGTTTGTTGCTCAGCTAACCCGACTGACCAGCCTCAGGTGGTGGTGCGCACAGGGGCTTGACAGCTTGGGAGCGCAGCAGCTGACGGTCCTGACAGATCTGCAGGAGCTAGTGCTCGAGCCTGTTATGAAAAAGTTGTCGGAGGCTGTGCTGACTGCAGATGCTTACAACGAGGAGCCCTGCTCTATGATGCGGCCCACGACAGATATGGAGCCATACCTCATGACCATGTTAGGACTCAGCAGCACAGACAGCAAGCCTGTGGTGCTCAGCTCGCAGAGCGGCATGGTAGGTAGCCTAAATGCACTGGCATGCCAGTGTTGAACAGCGCATTGCGGGCAGCCATTGTGGATGCACAGTGACACATATGTAATTGCAGGGGGTGCCCAAACTGGCTCCCCTGTTGCTATACAGCAGGGACCCACCACAGCACGCTTGGTATGGAAACTATACATATGTAGGTAACTCCTGCTCTGCGGTGTGGACTAGGTATCTCCTGTGTGCACTACACACGGCTCCCCAGCCATCAGCTACTGTTCAGCTGTTAACTAGGTGTAGATGACGCGTGTGCTCCTCTGCAAGCCTGTACTATACCTTCCTAATGTTCTCATGCGTGTTGTGTCTTTGCATGGCACGCACAACCCGAGGGGAGGTTCACAGCACCGCAGCAGTGCAAGCCATCTGTTGCAATACGCACCTCTGATGCCCTCATAGCCATGCAAGCCATCCACAAGGGCTAGCGTGCATTCTCACAGACACCTACAATAGCATACTATCAATTGGTTCCCTGCTGACGAGTCAGACGTTCTGACAGGCTGGTACATGCAGTACAACATGTGTGTGTGCTACTAGGGCAGCGCGCAGGCTCAGACAGCAGACGTCCCGCCCCTGATTACTCAGAATCTGCAAGACAGAATCCCTTGCAACCTTGCATGCTGCCTTCAGATACTACTGGCTGCCTGCAGCCCACCAGCCAAGGCAATCAAACAGAATGCCAGCCTTCGAGGGCCAGGTCAAAGACTATAACCGTATTCACTGTTAATTTTAGTAAAAAGGCCAAAACGTAACCAAATTCTGTTAGAATTGTCCCGGACTGTCAGGGGTGGCTGAACACACCAAACAGACCAGCATATCACAATTGCAGGAAAATCTGTCTTGCAGATTTTAAGATATATGGCCTGATGTTTCTAACTTGTTAATAACAGTGCTCCATGTTACTTAAGGTCCAGGTCCTGGGACTCCACATTCTGGGCCTCCTTGGGTGGGGTGACTCAGCCACGGGGTGGGAGGCTGATGAAGGTCCTTCCTATGCATAATCTGGCACCCCCTCATAATTACATATGTGTCACCTTAAACTGAAACAATCAAAATCATCACTGGGGCGCTTACACAACATGTACGGCACACAGGTTTCACCTACAGGGTAGGCAAGGCTGGCTGCGCCCTGAGCCAGCTGCCAGTGTGGTTGCCGGGCAAATGGTGCCATTGGCACATTCATTGTTTTCAACTTTGCTGCTCTTACAAGCCTAGACCCAACAATTGACACGCCGTGTCCTACTGACTCGTACCCTGTTGAATACGCTGTCCCGCTGTTGAGTGCTTCTTGCTTGCTGCTGATTGTGGTGCCTCCCAGAGTGCTGCAAGGGGCGGTGATTCGAATCACTCCGAATTCTGGCATAACAAGAGTTGATGTTAGCTGCCTGACATGCATGTCCTGGCTGCCTCTGCTGTCGTGCAGGGGACTCCTGTGTGGCGCCAGCTGGATGCACTGTGTGACCGCAGCTCACAAGTAGCACCAGATCGGCTTCGCCAGTTGAGGACAGACAAGCAGCAGCTGCAACAGACCGTTGAGATGCAGCAGAGGACAATCAGCCAGCTGATGCAGCAGGTTGAACAGCTACAAAGTACGCAACAGGGCGGCTAAAGTGGGCTGTTCACACATGCAAGACCTGCAGTTGTGCCAGGCTGGCGCATCGTGATTGGGTGTAGTGTGTTGGAGGTGTCTTGCTTTCCCTTGCCAGAGTTGCTAAAGCTGCAGTGCACTTTGGGTGGGCTGCCAGCCGGGCTGCCTCACAAGCCTTCTTCGCTGATGTTTCTTTGTCTGTGCCTTCTGTATGTGCAAACAGCTGTAGGTGCATGCTGTTTACATGCCATGTGTTCAAATTGGTAGCAAGCATGATCATTGGGCATGCCTGTGTGGGATAAACCACTTTGTCAGAGCTTGCCGAGCACCGCCTTCACTGCTAGCTGATGCAGCAATTGCAGGCATACTGATAGCGCCTCAAGTTGATCTGGGAGCGTTTCAATGTGTGCCATAGCAGCATGATGGCATGTTTAAGGATTGCATGTGCCTGTGACTGTCAGTTGACAGCACTTTTGCTGAATCACTCATGAGTGGTCAGCTGTATACAGCATGTACATGTACGTCTTGGGCAAGCCGGACACAGCATGCCTCCCTTTGTCAGTTACACTTTGAGATTACTAGCAACACTGACGCTGCTCCCTTAGTCAAGTACCAGACCCAGTAGCACATGTGCTAGATTCCACAATCCACAAGTGCATGCTCGCAGATCAAGGCACATGCTGACACCAGGCCTGGGTGCGATCAAAGCAGCCTCTGGACAGGGGATGGGTTCAAATTCAGGCATTGGTGACTTGAGATGCAGGGAGTCAACCTTGCTCTGTTCACATGCCCAGCCTCTTCACGCTGCTGAGCAGCAAATAACAATCACATGCAAGTTGAGTCAACCTTGGTGGCCACAAATACAGCAGACTGCTGCTTGACAAGTCTTGAAAACAGCAACAAACACGAACTAGACAACCACCCCATACAGAGTGCATCCCATACAGAATAAGCACCAAGCCAGTTTTGCCACATGGATAGTCTACAAACACACAGCTGTAGTATTCTGCACTGAGCTGTGAAGAAACATGTGGCCGCTGCCAGTGGCGCTCAACTAACACTGAGCATAGGAGCAGCTGTGAAAGCCTCCCACTACCTCTTCAAGCTGTCGTTGGTCTGCTGAAAAGGGCCCCGCAAGCCTTCCTGCCAACTAGAGATCAAACCGTGCTTCAGCCACCCCATATCACAGCACCACAACCAGTCCAGCACAATGTCTGCCCGGCAAGTGTGTTCTGCTGCTGCAAAGCGATTGCTGCAAGGCATGTCGCATGCATGCCCGATCACTGGAAGTAATCTGTGCTACATGGCCGACGCCGGCAACCAACAGCGACTCACTGACTCGACCAGTAGGGCCCCAGAGCTAGAACCGCCAGCAGTAAAGATAACACACCAAGTGCCTGGCCTACGACAAGATCACCCTGTCCTGAGCACAAAGTCCAACCACACATACTGCGTGTGGCACACATGCCGTCAACCCGTGACTCGAAGTTTGAAAACCCACTTGCAATCTCAACAAAAAAGAAGGCTGTAGCAAGCTGTGGCAGCCTTGCTGCAACTTGTGCATGCAACGGAATGCGCCCAGGCTCTACACTGCTGCCTTTGGGCTGCCTGCCGCCGCTGGCTGCGCAGCAGGGCTGCTCGCTGCCTTTGACGACTCCGCAGCAGGTGCTGTCTCAGCTGCTGGGGCCTCGACAACAGGGCTGCACTCGTTCCCGGTGGGACCCTTGAACCTGTCCTCATTCATGATCTTGGTCCATGCAGCAGCAAAGTCCTGCAGGAAAAGATCGTTGTCGGCCACGTACTGCTTGGCGATAGCGGCGAGCTCTGGGTCATTCTTGATAACCATATCCTCGGGAGTCATGTAAACGTACTGTCCTTCCTCTTCCCACTTGATGGCGCGGTTGAGGAACATCGACACCGCCTCGGCGGGAACGCGGAACTCCTCCCGGCTGAACCCGGGCACCTTTTCCCACTCCAGGCCTAGCAGGACTTTGAAGTATTCGTTGGACAGGCGGGCGGATTGGAAGGTCCATGCGCCACTGAAGCCCTGCAGCAGCTGGTGGGCAGGGCTGTGTGCGGAAGGAAGGACAGCAAGGCATGGCAGCAGCAAGGTGTAAGAGAGCAACTTGGAAAACATGTAGTTAGTTGTGCTTCGGACAGGTAATTGGAGTAGCAGGAGAGATACCCTCTGGGTGAAACGACAGGAAGGCAGACAGGCAGTAGCTGAAAGCAGCAGAGTGTGCAACCAACAGCCTGCCAATACAGTACACCGCCCCCTCTCGATCAACTGCACACTAACAGTAACCCAGTCCTGTCAGGCGATCTATGCGATATCAACTTTCCTGTAAATTCTCAAACAAGTACACCCGCCCCTCACCTCCTGGGCCTTCCAGCCAGGGCCACAGCCTCGCGTGCCGTGAGGCCCATCACCACCGCATTGTCCTTGAACGCAAGCTCCCGCGACTTGTAGCTACGAGGCGCCAGGTGCTCCATACCAGCCCCACTGTCTGCATCAGTGCGCCCCGGACAGAACCCAAACGGCTTGCCCACGACCTCCCCTTCACGCGGCACCACTCCCGCTGCCTGTTCAACTGCCATGGTGCCTGCCAGCACAAGGAGATCCGCCCAGGAAAGCAGCGGGTGTGCGTCCTTCACATGCTGCAGACGGCCGATCACTGCATCCACTATGCCTTGGTTGTTCGGCCAGTTCTTTTGAGGAGCGAACTGGATACGAGCGCCGTTGCAGCCGCCTAGGAAGTCTGTGGCGCGGAATGTGGACGCGCACTGGTATGCGACTGTTGCAAACTGCACGCCCATGTGGGGGCGACCCTGGTGTGTGTCGGCGAGGATCTGCGGGTTGCTGCTGCGCTTGCGGAGGGTCATGGCGTTCAGGATGTCAGCGCGGACTGCGCCCCAGTCTGGTTGCCTGGTGGGAGGTGCAGGGAGTGGCATCTGGAACGGCTGTGAAGGACAACATAGCAGCAGCAGCAGCACGCAAAATCCTGAGTTGCCAATGTGTCAATTTGAGCAGCAGCTGGCTGCACTGCAGATGTGCTCCAAATGCTGCAGAGGATCAGAGGACCAGGGTCCTGCTGCTGCCAAGCCCACACAGCCCCCAGCACACATGAGCACAGCTGCTGTATGGTGAGCCTGCTTGCGGCGCAGCTAACAGCCTTGCCAATCTTCCGGTTGAAGGTTACCCTGTGGCAGCATTCATGCCTCCCTTTCCCATGTGATCACAGTCCGACATTCTCTGACACATACGCACATTGCCAGCACCAGCTGTCAGGCACCCAAGCTGATCATGACTCATTGCAGGGCACAGTATACCGTGAGAAATTTGAGAGCCCTTACCAAAGGGGGTTTCCAGGTTTCCAAAAAGGGGTGCTTAGGTATTTCTGGCGACAGCCAGTAAGTAACTATGCCTATGGAGAACCACTGGCATAAGTAAAGGCTCAAAGGGGTGTGCATGTCTAGCATGCTAGACTACCACACCCCCATGGTGGACACTCGACCCTTCCAGCCCGAGGGCAGCACACACCTGAGCAGGGGGCACCTTGCTACCCAGGCAGCGAGAGACCGGGCCCATGGACCGTGTCGTCAGCTTGTACCAGGCGTTTCCAAAGTCCTTTGTGAGTGCTTCGCTGTCTGCTGCATACTTATGAACCCACTCAAGGTACACTGGGTCCTCTAGCAAGGCAAGGTCAGAGGTGAGCATCATGATAGATGGCAGGATCTGGGTCTGGTTGACCTGTGCGGCATTGGCCTGAGGCTGTGGCTTCCACTGCCAATGGCCACCAGGGCCACGGTGTACCTCCCAGCTGTAGGCCAACAGGTTCTTGAAGTATTCGTTGGTCCTGGGGATTTGCAGCAGCAGGGGCAAGTATGGTCAGCAAAATGTTAGCTTGCTAATGTTTAGCGTAGGAACACTGGCAGCGCTGCTAGCATGCAGGTTGAGCTTGTGGATGGTACAGCTTACATTGGCAGGCTGGGCTATTGTCGCCACCTTGCACCAGCCATGCTGCAATTTCCCCGTACATCTTACATCCTGTACAACACCCCCACCCCCCACACATGACATGACATGCGCTGAAGTGGTCATATGTTAGCTGGGATCATCACAACTCAGCTGGAAAAGCTGGCCGGAGGCTGTTTTTTTTGCGGCTGCTTCCATCAGTCTCAGGCTGTTTAGGCTAAAGGCTTCACTCACCACTTGGTGGGTGTGGTTGTCCAGCTACCCTCAAAGCCTGAGGTGTATGTGTTGGGCCCCTTGCCCTTCAGGATGCCGGAGCCGCAAGTACCTGGCCAGGGGCTGTCTGGTGACTCCTTGGGGTCAGGGCCAGGGCCCATGGCACAAGCACCTGCACAGCAACAGCGAGCTGATGCTTAGCATACAGTGTTGCAGTGTCCTGATGGTGTGTGTGTGGGGGGCGGGGGCGAGCACACCACAATATGACATGTGTGTGTGTGTGGGGGGGGGGGGGGAGGGAGGGGTGAAGAGAGCCCTCCACCACAACATGAGCAAATGAAACTGATGCATAGCTGTAAGGCAACAAAAGCTTGAACAGGACTCCATCAGATGCCCTTTTGGTGCTCCTTGCATGGGCTGATTCATGAATCCTTCAGTTGAAGTGCCATGTCCCCTTGTTGGGGAAGCCCTCAAGCATGCAGTACAAGCCTTGGCAATGCCCGCCTTTCGCACCCGCCTGTGCCAGCAATGTGACTGTATCAGATGTGACCTAGGTTGCAGCATCGCATGAATTGACCTGCTCCCTCCCCGCATCTGAAACACAGTGGTAGCTGAGTCAGCAGCAGGCACCCTAGCAGGACGCAGTTCTTACCGTGTGTCTTGCCAAAGGCGTGGCCGCCACCAATGAGAGCAACTGTCTCCTGGTCATTCATCCCCTGCAGTGGCACAACAACCATCAGTGTAGCACATCACTCGGCGTCAACAAGTTGTGCCTAACGCCAGCAAGATGTGCCTATCAGTGTAGCCGCCAGGCATACCTTACTCAAGATCTAAACATCCGAAGGACCTCCGAGGTCCTGCAAGGCTGCCGTAACTCACAGCAGCGCTGCTGCCATGCAGTTGCATCAACGCGCATTCCTGTGTGTCACCTACCATTCGCGCGAAAGTGCCCCGGATGTGTTCCACAGATTGCTTGGGGTCAGGTACCCCATGCACGCCCTCAGGGTTGACATAGATCAGCCCCATGGTGGTCTGACCGAGGGGCTGCTCACACATGCCATCGCCAGGGTTGCAAGGAGCAACTGCACAGCACACCAACACACAGAACAACTTGAAGATGTCAGAGTGTGCTTATAAGAGGATACAAGCCTTGCGGTTGGTGGCTATCCTGTTGTACAGTCTCTTGTGGGACAGACAACCCACACCACCTCACCAACAGTGCAGGTGTCACAGTGTGTGTTGATGGAGCATGCCACCAAGGATGGCCTAGCAAGGATCATTACAAGGCAAGCATGCAGGTCATGGTGCAAGTCCATCAAGCACTGCCCTGCACGCCTGAAAACACAGTATTTGCTGTGGAGTTTTGACGGCAGAAACAGGCACTTAATCCCCTGCAACACCTACACCTGCAACAAACAGCACTCATTCTGGGTTCCAGCAAGTGCTAGCTTGGAGGCAGCTGATGCTGCCTGGTGCCGACACTTACTCATCTCCTGTTCGGGTGTGGGCCCCAGGGGCAGGCTGGCAACACCATCCACATCATCAATGCGACCCAGGCATACGCCAATGTTCGGGCCGCCCTGCATGCACAACAGCAATGCATCACAACCCACACCCACATGCCTGTCAGACGCAGCACGAAGACATCACCTGCTCATGCCTCTTGAAATGCTGCGCGGTACTGCAATGGTACCGCATGGCCTGCTCTTTTTTCACAGTTTTTGCAAACACTTCTTGCCTGCAGCCTGCCGGGCTGAGTCCGGTTCCAGTTGCATTGTAAACATGCATTGTGTGACCTGTACTGCAGTAGTAGTGCTGTACTGCACCGCAACAACCCTTAATCCCAGCCTACAATGACCCTACCATCCTGCCACTATTCCGCTCACCATGCTCTCAATAGCAACGGTGCCAGCCATCACAATGAGGTCGCCCCATGACAGTGCATCCCCGTACTTGGCCTTGATCGGCTCCAGCAGCTTCCTGGCCTTGTCCAGGTTGGTGTTGTCTGCCCAGGCCATTTCCGGGTGGAAACGGATGCGAGCACCTGCAAGCAAATGGAGATCAAGCAGCAGGCGTAGAAGGCTTCACGTATGTCTACTATAACTAGTCAGTGTGCCTGCTGCACAGGCTGTGTCACAATGTTGTGTTGGTGTAGGGACTGCTAGGGTTGAGGCGCACGTGTGCGTCTGCAGAAGCCAGGCGGCCAGCACACGTACAGCATGTCTGCAGCACAGCCATTTTGAAGGTTGCGATGAGACATGCTCTGTGAGCTGAACCCTACGCCGCCTCCTGGCCTTTGGAATGCTTTCTGAAAGCACTCCGAAGATCCAGGCGGCAGCGTAGGGTTCAGATCACACCGCATGCCTCCTCACAAGCTACAAAATGGCTGCGCTGCTAACACAATGCACTGTAAGGTCCTGCCCTTACCATGCCATGAGTGGCTGCCAGTTCACTTTGAGGCCCTGCAGAGGCAGTGCCGCTGCTGCTTGATCGGATTTTGCCAGCTGAGCTCGGCACCTGCCGCGAGGAGCATCTGCACACCTGCTCACATACCTCCTGCCTGCCTGCCTACCTGCTTGCCTGCCTGCCTGCCTGCCTGCCTGCCCATCACACTAATGTACTGTGCTGCAACCAGCCCTGACACCGCACTTACCGTTGCAACCACCGCGCCCGTCCCATGTTCTGTAGGATCCACTGCAGTGCCTGCAGTACCGAGTGTGAAAGACAGTGAAAGTTGGTAGACTTGCCAGTCATCACTCTGCATGCATATGGTGCAGCCGACATGCAGCTACTGGGTCTGCTGTCAAGAGACATGCATCACACCATCCGCACAGCATCAACATTGGGTCAAATCAGCACAAGTATGTCTACCGACAAGTCCCATCCTGTCTGTCAACATAGTGTAATCCTGTCTGTGTGTCTCACCAGGCCAGGCGGATCATGAGGCCTCCGTAGTGCCCGTTGTCAGATGGCCACCAGGGCTGCAGCTTAGTCATCAGCTGCTTGAGGTCCCGCTCAACTGCTGTAATGTCCAGGGCCTCCACTGCCTTTGTGTCAACCTGATGGCAAAGAGGGGCGGGAGGGGGGGGGCGGCGTGCGGTGAGGGGAGGTGCATGTCAGACGTGCTGGGGTCGGCCTGCCTGAACAAGCAAGCGAGCATTGCTGATGTGAAACCCAGGGCCTTCACTGTATCTATGTCAATCTGACATGTCAGTTAAATGTGTGTGCGTGTGATAGGAGCGGCATGTAAAGAGTGCTGGGGCCTGCCTGCAACTGTACGGCCCTCTGGCATTGCGATGGGTGTGGTGGTGATGTCGGCAGCCTGGTGCACATGGCTGCAGGCCCTGAGGGGGCCTAGGACAGCATCTATGCATGGGTGCTTCAATGTGAAAGTGCCAGTAACAGTGTGCGTTAGGGCCAGGTGTCAAGGAATTGGACGTGCAGCCTATGCTACACAGACCGCCAGACTGGCCTGGTCAGGGGCGACCACTGCTACCCGACTAGGCGGGAGTAGGATGGCGACATATGCTGGAGTTTCTTGAGCAGCTGAAAGTCAAAATCATCGCGTTCTGAAATTTGCGTCAGCATGGCAGCTTACAATGCTCACGTGCCCCCGCAAACTGCTGGCAACATCGCATGGGCACCCCCACATGGCCACCCCTACTGTACCTTGGGGAGGTCCTTCGCCAGCAACGCTTTGCCAGCCCACTGTGCCGCATCAGGTTCACCAAATGCAGTCAAATGAGCTAAGGGACACTTCGCAGAAGCTGGACTGAGGAACTGGCAGCAAGCCATCAGCAGAAGCACTGCCCAGTACATGCTGCTTTGCCGCATGCTGCTGCGTGCGGCAAAGTGATGTTCCTTCACTGAATAATTCTACCTCTACTTCAACGGCTGCACGTGCGTCGAAAGAATGGAAGCGGTTTGTTGCAGCATTCGACTGCGTTCACGGCATTGCTTTCTGATTGTGCATTTGATGATCGGACCACTGCACACCCAGCTGAAAGACTGAATGGGCGCCGTACACCCCCTTTATCACGCCTATGTCCTGCCTGTCGTCCTGTCAAACACCGCCACGCGCTGGCACCTCAAAGCACTCCTCGAAGTTGATTATCATATCCATTTGCATTCTTTCTCGGTGCAGGACTGCCCCGGTTCACTGACCTTGATAGGACTGACTAGACTGGCAGTGACTTGAGGTGCCAGCGAGCCTTTGTCTCTTCCTCGCAACACAACTGATTGTACATCAGCATCCCACGCGACAAGATAGAGATGCTAACAGGCTGTCATGTGGTTTTGATGTGTGGGGGGCATGGGGCAATGGACACCTGTAGGCCTGGCAGGGCCTGGTCAGGGTGAGGTGTGGGGGGCAGGTGCAGCTGGGGAGAGGGGCACCAGAAATCCAATGTCAAAGATGCACACACAAGACACACAACTACAACGTCTGTGTCAACACAAGGATTGTACACATGCTTGGCACCACAGGACACTCACAGGACTCAATCTTGCTACAGTGACTACAGTAGGGACTGAAGCACGCATGTCCAAGCCATATGGCCAGCTCAACAGTCCAGCTTTACACCTACGTGCATGCTGTCAGAGTCTGGTTGGTGTTGCACATACTGTCTGAGTCACATAGAGCTACTTGAAGCTGCCCCACAACCACACCACTGGCCTTCGGCTGTAGCATGTGGCTGCAGCAGACATGACTCAACCCGGCCTGCAGCCCGGTCTGCTCGCTTCTTCTGTGCATTTTTGTGCCCTATGCATGTCCTTTGTTTATAAAACCTGTCCACCAGTTAGCAGGGACCCCCGGTGCAGTGGGACTGCCGGTGCTGCACACTCCAGATCAAGCAATCCGGCAGCAACGGCAACGCGCAGCGCCGACGTAGCTGTGTCGAGCACCGTCAAAGGCCTTTGCTTGTATGTTTTCGCCGTGGCTGATCGCCAACTTGGGGCTTTTGTGGACTAACAAACCCCAGGTGCCGAAGTGACACACTACAACTTTCAAGCCAGGGGAAGCCAATGAATCAATCATATCTTTGAAAGCACAGTTGTGCGTGCGGTCGAGCGGTGCTAGGAAGCACCCCACCGAGTTGACACAACCCTCAGCGTCACTCGATGGAGGGCCTGTCGTGCACTTCGCCATAAGCAGCCCTCACTGCTGTCTTGTTCGGCCACCAGTCGGCTTCACGTGCTGACAGTATGGACACTGCAGCTCCCTTAGCGCAGGGCTGCCCTGAATTGGCAGGACTGAACTACTGGGGGGAACTCTACAAGTTCTTCCTCAGTGCCCCAGCACTTGCTGCCGCTGGCACCGCAGCTGCCAGCAGATACCTAGCCTCAGCAGTATGGACCGGGTCTCAGGTGGCAGGTGCAGCTGGCTACAAGACAGCCGCAGCAGTCCTGGCACCCATAGGCACCCTACTGGCGTGGTTCGGGGTCCTCTGTGCCTCTCACACCTTCCAGATCCTGGGGGCGGTGCTTCTGTTCGTAGCTTGGCAGATCTACTTCCCTTCACGCTTCCTTATCAGGCTGCTGGCCAAGCTGCCTTACTGCCGGGGTGTGAGCTTCGAGTTTGCCCCAGCACCTGACGCCCCTGCCCCGGACTCAAAGTACATCGCCCTCACAATCGATGACGGGCCCTGCCCGTACAACACAGCAGCAGTACTTGACGAGCTCAAGGGTGCAGGGGCCAAGGCCACGTTTTTTGTCATCGGGTCACACGTTGAGAAGTGTGACGTGATCGGTGTCGGCAGCGGGCGCAATGGAGGTGAGGGGCACTACCCCCTGGGTCAGGAGACGCTCAGGCGCATGTTTGAAGAGGGACACGAGCTGGGAAACCACACCTGGTGAGTGACAGACAGGGCTCTGGCTGTGTCTGTACGCTACGCTGTGCTGTGCTGTGCTGAGTATGGGGTTGCAGAGGGCGCGCTGCGCTGCTCAGCTTGCCAGCTTATCAGACAAGCACTGCACAGCACAGCGCTTGCTGCGCAACAGCAATGGCAGCACCACCACCACGAATACCTCAACCTCACCACCCACACTATCCTCCAACACCATCACCACCATCACCACCGCTGCCACCTGGCGCAGGTACGACCGCCCCAGCCACACCCTGAGCCCCAAGCAGCTCACCAAGGAGATCTGCGAGGTTCACAAACTCATCAGCTCAGCGCGCCAAGCCGCTCTCACAGCCGCCAGTGCAGCAAACCACCCAGACGACGAATACAGCGACGACCACATCACATCCACCTCCGCAGCAGCACCCCTCACAGGCCCCCGCACCAAGTGGTTCAGGCCAGGGTGGGGATGGTTTACCCCAGAGATGGTGGATACTGCACAGAAGCTGGGGTACCATACTGTGCTGGGGTCTGTGTGGCCCTGGGACGTGTACAGCAAGTGGCCGCTGCTGAATGCGCTGTACATATGTGCTAAGGCATATCCGGGCGCTGTGGTCGTGCTGCATGACAGGTATGTATCGGGGTTGTATGGGGTGGAGGGGTGAGGGGGGGAGTGTTGCAAGGAAACATAGGTGCCACACATGTTTGACAGGTTGCCGGCATGTTTGACAGGTTGCCGACAATGTACAGCGTGCATCAGTGTTTTGTGGCTGCGCTCGTGCTTCACTCCTCTGCAACGAGCTGCTCCTGCTCCTGCTGCTGCTGCTGTTGATTGTGTGTGCAGGCGGCGCCACCTGCTGCCCACCCTGCAGTACGTTCTGCCCTGGCTCACCCGCTTTGGCTACGATGTGGTGACACTCTCAGAGGCTGCTTACAGGTAAGTGTTTGGGCTAGTAGGGCAGGGCAAGGACGACGAGTGTGTTATCTTGCTGCTGCTGCTGCTGCTGCTGCTGCTGCTGCCAGGCAGATGTGTTGAGGCAGCGCTGTTGCTTGCTGCTGTTCCGCAGCCTTACGAACCTCTCAGGGTGCATGGTTCTCCTCACACCACACATCTAGCAGCAAGGCACACCAGTACTTACAGGCGCTGTGGCTATGCTCCAGCCACACTCCTCGGTCTCACCGCCGTCCTGGTGCTCATACCACATCGGCCAGGGCAGGGGCAAGGACAAAGAGATAACTAGTGGCCATGTATAAGCATTCAGGAACACACTGGCAAGGGGGCCATAGTGTGTGCTGTGCTGTTTGTTGTTGTTGTTGTTGTTGTTGTGTTGTTGTTGTTGTTGTTGTTGTTGTTGTTGTTGTTGTTGTTGTTGTTGTTGTTGTTGTTGTTGTTGTTGTTGTTGTTGTTGTTGTTGTTGTTGTTGTTGTTGTTGTTGTTGTTGTTGTTGTTGTTGTTGTTGTTGTTGCCACCTGGTGCAGGTCCAATGGGCGTGGTCCTGAGCTGACTCCTGCTGCCCTAGAGGCCCATAACAGGAGCCACAGCAGCCTCAGCCTGGTGTCAGCAGGCAGTGCACGCAGCATGGATGCAAGCACTGCAGCAGCCCTGCCGCACCTGGCACCATCAGCAGCCTACTTGGCACGCATGCAGAAGGTGAATTGGGAAGAGGGGGCTGGGATCGTGGGGTAGGGGTTGGGGTTGGGTTTGACCCTATAGCAAACACTTGCTAGACACAGCTGCTACCAGCATTGGCATTGGCTACAGGGGTAGAGGCAGCGTTGGCCCGTGCAATTGAAAAGTGTGGTGTGCTGGTGTGATGGGCTGTGTGAGACTGTATGTAGGGGACACAGCGGTCCAGGAGCCTGTGATACACCGGTCCGCCGTGACCAAGCACCCTGGAAAGACAGGGTGTCACGTACCGCATTCTCTCCGCAGCTAGCATGCTGTACAACAACCATGGCTTTCCTGCTGCACCTCTCCAAGACCACACAGTACAACACAGTACAGGCATGAGTGATAAGGCCCCAGCCTCGGCACTAGCCAGCGAGCCAATGGCTCCGGAAAACATCTGTCCCTTCAAAATACGACAACCTCACACCGCTCCTGCCCCACCCTGCTGCTGCTACTGCTGCTGCTGCTGTGACTGCAGGAGGCTGATCGTGCTGCCATGGCTGCTGCTATGGAAGAGGCTGAGCGCCAGCACCTCAAGAACCTGAATCTGTCTCTCCCAACACATGACAAGCTCACAATCCTGCTGCTGTTGCTGCTGCTGCTGCTGCTGCTGCTGTGCCTGCAGGAGGCTGATCGTGCTGCCATGGCTGCTGCTATGGAAGAGGCCGAGCGCCAGCACCTCAAGAACCTGAAGAGGCAGGAGGCTGACAGGCGCGCAGGCATTGACAGGAGGCTGGTGGACATGAGCGCGGCAGAGAAGCGGACCATTGAGCGGCGGGAGAGGGAGAAGAAGGAGGCAATCATCCGCAAGTGAGTGTTGGGAAGCAGCCCCGATTTGAACAGACAGTGAGCACCACCCAGACTGTCGAGCTTTGCACGTCGACGCCCCCCCCCCCCCCCAAATGCCACTCATGCCCGTCCCTCTCTCACTCAGTCTGGCCGACGCTATGTGTGTCCCCACAGGGCTCCGCAAAATCGAGGAGGCCAAGACCTGTGAGCGCTGTAATACCAACTCAGCCCCTCTCTCAAGTTCTCATGAGTTGCCACACTGTGGTCAATGCTGTGTGTCCACAAGGCGCGCCGCAAGAATGAGGCGGCAATAGCTACGACTCAAGCTCACTCCCTCATGTCCGTCCCTCTCTCACTCACTCACGTGTTGTCGTGGTCTGACCGATGCTACGTTTGTCCGCAGGGCTCGCCGCAAGGTCGAGGAGGCCAAGGCGCGTGAGCGCTACGACCGCTACGTCAAGGAGCGTGCTGAGCGCCACGAGCGTGAGGCAAAGGAGCGAGCAGAGGCGAAGCAGAAGGCCCGAGAGGCTGAGGAACGCAGGAAGGTAGCAGAGGAGATGCACAACAGGCGCAAGGTGGGCTTGGCTGCTGGCCTGGCTGGTGGAGTGGTTGGGGGTTTGGATGGGGCTCACTGCTGCTGCATTATTCGGGTAGCAGTGACTTGGCTTTGCAGAGAGGGCTGCGCACATGCAAAAATCAGAACAACAACACACAGTGGCACCAGCACTAGCAGTCGGGGCTTTCACGGCATGGAACAGGAGAGGATAGTCAAATAAATTGTCTGTAAACCTGCCTGTTGCCGTTGAAGCAGCACATGATGTTGGCAGCAGAAGTGCTCAACATGCCACCTGCTGCTGTCGCCAACCCTATTCTGAGTCTGTCATAAATCTTTCCCTTTCCCACCACAGGAGGCTGAGCGCAAGTATGCAGCAGAGATGGTTGCCCGCCAGAAAGCTGAGCGCGAGGCTCGTGCAGCCGAGGCCGCAGCCGCCGCAGCCGTTGCAGCTGCCGCTGCTGCAGCCGCCGGCCCCGAGATCTCAGCAGCCTCAGAGGCAGGGGACAGCACAGTGGGCAGCAGCTCGTTGGGTGGTGTTGGTGGGGACCAGGCAGGGGAGAAGAAGAAAAAGAAGGGCATGTCTCTGCTGAGGAGGGTCTCACAGAAGCTGGGCGTAAAGCCCTCGGACAAGTCCAGCAGCAGCAAGGGCGTCGCAGCAGCTGCTGCCGCAGGTGCTGCTGTCGCCGGCCTTGCTGGCGCAGCAGCATTCAGCGCGGACGCTACAGACGACACAGCAGCAGCAACAGCAGCAGGAGAGGATGCAGTCAGGTTCAGTGCAGCAGACTTCCTCCCAGCTGACTCCTCAGCAGTTGTAGGGCCTCAGCTGCCTATCGATGCTGCAGACGTGGCCTCCAGCATGTACGGCTGGTACGGCCTCTCCCCCTCCAGCAGTAGCCTCTCAGCCCTCTCCAACATCGACGCAGCAGTGGCAGTATACGCTGCCGCCGCCGCAGCGGGCGACGAGCTACCCCCTCCTGTCGCCGGCACATACGCGCGTGACCCCGGCGGTCGAATCCTCCTGGGTTTCGACGGCCAGCCGCTGCTGCTGTCTTCCCACGAGGGTGTGGACGGCGAGGGTCAGGGTTTGAACGGCATGGAGCCTCAGCCGGTGCTGCTCAACAGTCAGGGAGAGCCCCTCATCGGCCCCCACGGGGAGAAGATTGTGATGCTCCTGGGCGCAAACAACATGCCGCTTGCAGACCCCCACGGCAGGCCGGTGTTTGTGGCCGAGACGGAGGCTGGGGGCCTGCGGGGTGTTCACCCAGACGGCAGCATCATTATGGTGCCTGCTGCCCCTGCAGCTTCCTCTAGCCAGGGAAGCAGTAGGACCCCCCTCAAGCAGGACCCCTCAGCAGCAGCTAGTAGCCGCCGTGTCAGTTGCAGCAGTGCCTCTGGGGATGCAGGTACAGGTGCCATGAGCGCAGTGCACCATGCTGCAGCCCCTGGGTCAGACTCGGGAGGCAGCGGTAGCATCAAAGAGGCAAGCAGCTATGCCCCCAGCCTGGCACGCACCAGCATCCGGAGCAACATGTCCTCTTCTGCTGCTGCAGCGGCAGCAGCAGGCCTACCCCCCCGCGCACCCGTCGGAACGCCCATCGCATGCTCACCTACGGCGGCGGCTGCCGCCGCCGCGGCAGCAATGGCAGCCGCCGAGCCGGCAGCAGCGGCAGCAGTAGCGCCTACAGCAGGGCTTGAGCAGTTTGCAGAGGGCTTTGTGCCTGCAACCCTTGTGCTGGGGCCCTCGGGGCGGCCTCTCCTGGGGTTGGACAACAGGGTGCTGATTGTGGCGGTGGATGAGGAAGGGGTGCCTCTTGTGGAGGGGCCAGGGAGCCAGCTACTGCTGGGGCCTGACAGCAAGCCTCTGACACTGGCCTACTCATCGGATGGTACCTTGGTGGCGCTGGACAGCATGTGCAGGCCTCTCGTGGGTGAGTGGCTGCTGCCGGCAGGCTGACCTGAAGCATTTTCCTTTCCCCTGTTTACCTCGAGCTCCCCTCCCCTCCCAATCCTCTCTCACCCCCTCCCCTGGGCTGTCCAGCAGGCTTCATATTGGGGGGAAGCTTACTGGTCATGCAGGCTTTCTGGCGGCGCGCTATTACATGTGCAGTTTGGCGCAACTTTATGCATCTTGCATGCATTCAAGCACAGCCTGCAGCACAATCTCCAACAACATTGCTACGTCTGCTGCTGCTGTGAAAGATCTAGCTGCTTCCAAAATTCTGCTTGCTTGCTTGCTGGCTTGCGTCCTTCCCCGCAGGCCCTGAGGGCTGCTCCCACATGGTCGCCCTAGACAAGAACGGCCGCCCCATGGCTGACAGCAGCAACCACGCCATCATCCTCGCACTGGGCCCCACAGGCTACATTGTCACCGAGGCAGCAGCAGCAGCAGCAGCAGACACAGCCGACACCCCAGACGATGCTGCAGAGCGTGCAGAGCACCAGGCTGCTTCATGGTCCGGCACTAGCCCTACCGCACCCTGTATGTCTCATTCCGGGAACTCCGCAGCGCTGCTGGCTGCAGCAGCGGCGGCAGCGGGTGCGGGTGGTGCAGGGGCAGGGGGCGGGTATGAGGTTATGCTGGGGGGTCAGGGGGCAGACAGTGCCAGCCTGCCGGTGGTGGATGCAGCTGACTACGGGGCGTACAGCTACAATGCTGCGACAGGGGTGGGGGTGGGGGCAGCAGGGCTGGGGGTGGCCGGTGTGGCTGCCGCAGCAGCTGCTGCAGCAGCAGGCAAGGATGGTCAGGAGGGTGAGGAGGGTACAGAGACAGCTGGGGAAATCGACCTCCCTGCAGAAGCAGTTACAGCAGCAGCAGGCAGTGTGACAGAGGAAGAGGAGGAGGACGACATGCTTGACAGAGACAGCGACATGCCACGTGACCAGCAGGAGACACCGGCAGCAGCAGACACTGCAGGGATGTCCCACACTTCTCACACTCCCGGGCTCTCTGCACAGGAGAGTGACGAGGCTGCTGGTACTGCTGCTGCTGAACTCACAGAGCCTACAGGAATGGACCTGTATGGCGAGTCTCAGTCAGGGCAGCAGCAGCAGGATGCTGATGCTGCCACTGCTGCTCTCCTGCTGCCAGACGACACAGCAGCAGACGGGCGGGAGGCACAGCAGGGCAACACAGCACTCAATGCAGCCGCAACCTCAGCAGCAGCAGCAGCAGCAGCAGCAGCAGCAGCTGTGGCGGCAGAGACCACCAGCACACCAACAGGAGCAGCAGCAGCATCAAGCACAGCAGCAGCAGCAGGCCCTGACAGTGAGGACAGCGGGTTTGACAGCCAGGCCAGCACCCCCCGTAGCACCCCACGTGCTGCTAAGTCCCTGTCCCTGCACCCCGGCGGCAGCAGCAGCCACCCGGAACTGGCTCCACACCTTGCACATGCAGGGTTGGCTGGGGAGCGTCCTGGCAGTGCTGTGCAGCTGTGTGGGGGTGAGGAGGAGGAGGATCTGCCAGTGGGGAAGATCAGGCTGTCGGCCCAGGGTGTGGCCCTGACTGCTACAGCCAACGGTCGCTACTGAGTGCGGTGCTACAGCCGACAGGTACTGCTGAGCTGACTGCTACAGCTGACAGTCAGATGTTGCTCTGACTTGACTGGTACAGGTTACAGTTGCTGCAGTAGGTGCTACAGGCTCATGGCAGCGATCTGTGTGAGTGAGAAGTGTGACTCACATCTGGGGGAAGGGGTGCAGCTCCAGCTGGGCATGTGATCCCGCATGGACAGGGGGGGGGGGGCTGGGGTGTGTGTGTGGATCCAGTGGTGGTGGTGGTTGGTGTTGGCATGGGCTTACTTTTCCTTGAGTTGTGGGTGTGCATCATACGCTGCCAACAGGATGTTGGGATTGAGAGGGCATCTGGCAGGTGGTGGTGGTGCGGCAGCTGTGTTATGTGGGCAGGATAAGATAGGGCATCTGTGTGCCTCTCTTTTGTGATAGATATTGAATGTACCCACCAGCTGTTGGCTGGAGTTGGGGTGAATGCATGTGAGCGTGTGTGTTTGTGTTGCCCAACTGCTGGGTTAGCTTTGGTGCATTGTGAGGTGCATGTTGGACGAAACACACCTGTGTGTGGTGATTACAAATGGAAGTCCAGTGCTGCGTTTGTGAGAGAGGGACTTGCACCAGATGCATTGAGAGCGCCAGTGTGGTGGCCTGCAGGCGCATTGCACTGCCTCAATTTGTCTCTGCTGTTGTGACAGCAGCCACTGGGAGGCATGCATTGACCTGTCAGTGCTCAAGTGCAGGCATGCAAGCATGCAAGGATGCAATGCATGCAACTGCAAGGCATCATGAGGGTTGGAACAGTCGTCCATATGTGTGTGAGGGTGCCACCACGGCATGCATGGCGGCAGTGGGCCAGCTTCTTGTAGGTTCATACACAGCATGAATATTTTGTGAGCTCACGCGCTCTCCAGAGGCCAGTTTGCGGGGTTTGGGGTTTGGGGTTCTGCTACTTAGTAAGGATGACAGTAGTAGGTGCCCCTGTCTATCCCTGAGGCTTTGCCGGATGGTCGACGAAGTGTGGCTGAGCCTGTGCCAGCCACACATGGGTACACACGATTGGGCAAGTGGTTGCCTTTTGCTTTGTGGTTCTTCTGGAGTATATGTAGTCTGGTGGCCATCTGTGCATCTACGACCTTGCACACTACCTTTCGCTATCTCATGCACTGCATGGCATCTACATACACAGATGTCCCGTGTGGCAACAAGCCCCCAGGCCTGTTGTTGCCACCACGATGGATGCGCACATGTAGGGTTGGGGCTGAGGGTTTGTTTTCCAGCCCTTGGACCACTGAACGCTAAGTTATGATATGGAGAGGCAGCCACAACATTGCCTGGCACCACCCTCAGGCCTGCAGTCACCGCAGAGCAAGCACAGGCAGTAATGCAACTAGACATCAGCACGCTAGCTGCATACATGATTGAGCAGCAGCAGGGTTGCAGTGCCTCACTGCTGAGAGTCACTCTCAGGTTGTCTTGTGGGTGTTGAGGCCAACCTTGACTGGAGGCTAGGTTTTGCTTGGCTGGATTGTCTGGCAGGCTTTGTAAAATGCCGCCAGCGTGCGCACCTCCCGACCCGCATGCGCATGGTGCATGCACGAGGAGCTGTGGCAGTTCACCTTGCAGGTGCTGCATGTCATGGTACCCGGCGCATGACAAAGGTGTGTGGGCTGTGCCCGGGGAGACGAGTTCCTAACAGCCCACACACTGGCCTTGGGTTTTCAACGCATGAGTGTTGGCATGACATTGTGGAAGTAAGCATACCACAGCTGAGTTGTGGCAGTCAGCATACTATGTAGATTGCACTGGGCTCCCTGAGCGTCAGAGAGGTTTGTGTGGCATAACGCATGTGTGGGGTGGTAGCTCTGTAGCGTGGATGGTACTGCGAGAGACTGGGAGAGACTCGCTGCAAGTGGGGATCCGGATCTACAGGTTGTGCGGTGTAACGCCATCTTAGCATATGGTATGTGTGCGAGCTATATCTTGACTGCATAGAGGTGCAGGTGCGTACCCCCCGCCACTCCTGCACAGCCTGCAGCTTGAAGTTGATTTGAGCTGCCTGATAGTCACACAAGGAACAAATTTCAAAAGAGGCAAGGGTACTGGTGCAGCAGACATGTTGGGTGCTGCTGCTCCCAGCAGACCGCTTGCAAGCATTGGCATGTAGTCTCACAGTTCAGATCAACTTGGTGCGCTGGAAGGGGGGGAGATCATCTGGTACCCTCAGTGACAAGGGATGTGCGAGTACGAGTGTGCGGCAACAGAATTTGATGGCGTCACACACAATCGAGTCTTGAGCAGGCTGTGCAGGGACAGGAGGCGTCGTCATGACTAACTTGGTCATGACTAAGCACTTGCACAGTCACTTGTGTCACTATATGTGCAAGTAGCACCGGAACGCATGCAAATAAAAGATTCAAATATTGTGCTTTGCGTTTGGTCAGTTTTGCACGTCTCCGGAATTCTCTTGACCTGCACAATCTGATCCACTCAGTAGCCTGTCCTGACTCGGTATCATGGCGCCTGCAGCGGTCAGGGCTTGGAAGCAGATCATGGTGCTACTGCAGAAACAGCAGCCACAGTCACAGCAGACACAGTCAGAGCAGACTGACAGTCCAGCAGCAAGGAAGCTGTCCCATGAGATAAATGTTCTACTTGCCGAGCTGGAGAGAACCCAGAGTATACCGCGGGCTGCCTGGAAAACGATTATCAAAGACATGGAGGTGATCCATAGCCAACCTCCTTATGTGTGTGTGTGGGGGGGGGGGCATAGTTGTAAGTGATACCTTCACTGCTGCCCTGGTACATACTCTCCACATGAGGAATGGTGTTTGCACTGCTGCACTGGTAAATCCCCACGTGTGCACACGCAATCAAACCCCAACACTGGAAGAGCAGATACGCATGCTGCACGGTGTCCACTCCAAATGCCTGTGCACATACTGTGGTGTGTGGGGTGCAGGTGCCCCGGCAGCTTGCAGCACAGTGCTGTCAGCGTCAGCTATCCAGCAGTGGGCCGTCCTGGTGGCAGGCCTGGACGCTGCTGCATATACTGCTGCAGGCAGCTGCACATGACATCATCCAGGGGCGTGACATGAGAGTGCAGGATGACTCAACTGTGCTGGAGCAATGCATCAGGCAGCAGCTGCAGCAGGCCAACATTTTCGAGCACTGTACTCAGATGCTGCTCGAAGCTGCACAGCTGCTGCAGGCAGAGGGGAATACTGCCGCTGCTGCAGCACCAGCAACACAGAACCCGAGCGCACAGGGTGACGGCAGCAGCAGCGGCGCACACAGCAGCGGCAGCCCCAGCACCATGGGTGGCAGCAGTAATATATCCTACACTTGCCTTACTGCTTTGAGGCTGGGCTCTGCGCTTATGCCTCTTCAGGAGATCAGCTCCGAGGGGTGGTGTCGCATCGTGGAGGCGACTGCGGCACTGGCTGTTGCAGCAGTGTGCTTTCTCGATGCGGTCACCAGGGGAGCGGGACCAGGGGATCTCCTGGACCCTCGTGTGCCAGAGCATACGGCCCGCGTCCTGTTCAGTGTCATGCGCATCCTGCAGTTTACCGACAGCCGGCAGCTGCTGCAGTCTTCAGCAGTAAATAGAGCTGTCACCATAGCGGCGATGGTGGTGCACGCACAGTCACTGCTACCATTGAAGGTGCAGCAGAGGCCTGCAGTAGACACCAGCAGCACCACCAGTGGCAGCGGGCGTGCCGGTGGGGTTGGGGCACGTGGGTTGCTGGATTCTTTGGTGCACCTGCAGCTTCCTGAGGGTTCTGCAAGCCGGCGGCAGGCACTGCGGGTGTGGAAAGCTGCACAGCGGCTTGAGGCGCCGCTGCAGCAGCCCTTGCAGCAGACCGTGGGTATCAGCATGCAGACAGTGGGTTGGGTGGCTGGGAATATACCAGGGTCCTCACAGGCCTTGGATGTAACAGCGGAAGCTGTCGCCGTCCTGTCGCAGCACAGCTGGGTGTTCAAGCAGTTGGGTGTTGATCCGCAGCAGACAGTCTTTCTGATAGAGGAGGTTGAATGGATCATGGAGCTTGAGGTCTTGCCAGCACTGCTGGAGCAGCTGCCACACCAAATGCTGCTGGTGCAGCTGCTGCTGGTTGCCTTGCAGCGGCGATACGAGCAGCAGCAGGCGGGAGCAGCAGCTGCAGCTTGGGTGGCGTCCTGCCGCAGTGTAGTGCTGGCAGCCTATCAGGCTATTGCCTGCTCTTGGCATGATTGGGACCTGCAGTTAGAGGCTTATGCAGAGACCTCTCCAGAGCTTGCAGCAGTGGCACGTCGGCTGGGTGGGCAGGAGGTGAGGCTCATCCTGGGCGGCTGGATGGCTGCTGCCATGCCCATTGTGCTGAAGATACTGACAGGGCTGCTGCAGGAGGCAGAAGCTGTGCCTGCTGCTGCTGCTGCTGGTGCGGCTGCTGCTACACCACCAGCTGCTGCCATGGCTAGCAACCTTGGCAGCAGTGGCAGCAGCAGCAGCACCAGCCGGGAGGTGACGGCAGCACTGCAGGACTGTGTGCTGCTGCTGACTTTCATGGGCCAGCAGGAGATCGAAGGACCACCAGAAGTACCCAAAAATGCAGCAGGCAGCAGTGCAGATAACACAGGTTTCCTGCAGGCCTGGGTTGAGCACAGCGCAGCCATCAGCACTGCACTTGAAGGTGTGTGGCGGGCGCATGTGCGGCTGGGAGCGTGTGGAGGGGATGAGGGAGATGCATCCGCATGGGGCTTGGGACACAGTATCCAGCTGCCAAACATACTGGGCGGTGGGGGTGCACTGCTGCTGGCTGTCAAGCAAGCAGGCCCTGGGTCAAACGAGCAGCGGCAGCTGTTCAGCATGCTGTGCAGCTTGTGGAAGCTGTGTAGGACACTCAGCATGGGAGGCGTACAGAATGCAGACGAGTGTGTTTGGAAGGTCGTACAGCCGACAGCGATTATGATGTTGGGTGACTCTGGGAGCGACCAGCAGCAGCAACCGGCAGCAGGGGGTGCAGCAGCAACAGCAGAGGCAGCCGCGGTTGCTGCGGCAGCGACGTCCTCACAGCAGCAGTCAGGGGCTGAGGGCCGCATCCCTTGGCTTGTGCTGCTTGGTCGCTGCTTGTTGCACCATGCAGAGCAGCTGCTGCAGCTGCAGCAGCACACACCCAACTTTGGGGAACAGCTGCAGGCTCTGGTGGGGGGCGTACTGCCCCCAGCGGGGTTGGTGTCGGCGGGAATGCATGCCTGGCACGCAGCTACATTCCTGTATGATGGGTTCACCTGGTCAGGCCTTTTGGAGGGGTGCAAGCAGGGCCTTACACAGGGTGAAGGGGTCGGGAGCCTAGCAGCAGCAGGGTACCCCATCCACAGTGCAGTGCAGCATGCAAACACAGCCATCACAGCGCTGTATGCACTTACAGTAGCAGGCGACGCTGCAGCTTCTGCAGCAGTGTATACTGCTTTTGCTCAAGAGCTGCAGGCCCTAGGTGGTGTGCTCAGCACTCTGCCAGTGCCCCAGGCCTGCAACAACCCTGGGTGCACAAACATGCTGGGCCCAACAGAGCTGGCTGCAGTGTCTGGGCGCAGCTGCATATGCGGGGGCTGCCTTGTGGCCCGCTACTGCGGGCGTGCGTGCCAGCGGGCGACTTGGCAGCAGCACAAGCCCGTCTGTAAGGCACTGGCAGCAGCAGCAGCGGCGGCAGCAGCTGGCAAACAGGCTGTGCAGTGCTGAGTGGGTGTGATGATGGGTGTGGCGCTGGGCCCAGCCAAGGTGAGCATGGTGGTGGGGCCGGGCAGTGTGGTTGTGGTTTCGGTGATTGCCTTGGGTCTGCTTGGGTTGGTTGCTTTGCCAGGCCTCAGCTTGACCCCTGCCTGTGATTCAGCAAGACGGACATGTGTGCATTTGGAAAGGGTTTGAGGGGCAATACGCCTGTGTTGGCATGTTGCATGCACTGCCTTGCCCTTTCCTTCAACTGCAGTCAGCTTTTGGTTGCTTGTTTGAACGCACTTTTCTGCTCACTGCTCACACACGCCTACCTTGGAGGGGTTGAGTTGCAATGCACCTCGCCTGGTGCTCAGCACTGGCATGCCTCAGTGCCCAACCTTTCCTCTCCCGCTGACCCAATGCACATGTGTGCTGTACATGTGTCTGCTGCATGCAGGATGTGCCCTGAGGTGCGCTGGGAGCCTTGATGGAGTGACTGGCGGCTGCTCATGGGAGTTGCTTTGACGGTCACCAGAAGCCCTGTGTGTATATGGGCCTAGTTGTGCGCCGCAGAAGTTGCCCTTTGGGCTGCGGGCAGCGTCTGGCCTCTCCCCGTGTGGGTGGGAGGGGGGGGGGACTATATGTTGCAGCCATCACAGCAGCTGGCAAAATATGGCTGGCCAGCCATGGTGGCGTTTTGTTATGGTGTAACAACGCTCAGCATGGTCGCGATTTGAGACTCCAGAATGCACAGCAGCTTGCAAGAAGTTGAACTAGACTTGTGGCCAACCGTGCGTCACAACACCCAAGTTTGCTTGTACAGGACTTGAAATGACTGGAATCAAGCTGACATGCAAGCTAAGGTGCATCATTTACCACCGCTGCTCCTTGCAGCCTGGTGGACACTGGTGCTACATGCATAGTTGGTGCTGCGGCTCTCAGCATATCTCAGCAGACCAGTTGCAAGCAATGACATGTAATTCCACAGCTCACAGCAGGTCACTCAAGGCCATGATGCACCGACAGCCAGCAGACCACCACAGCTCGATCAACCCAGCCCTCAAACTGCATAACAGCAGGCAACAGTAGCTGCTAGTGACTACAGGTAGTTTGTACTTGACGGTAGTACGCGCATCCACACACACCAAACAAATGACCACCAGTGGGAATAAAAACAAAAAGCAGCAAAACCTGGATGCTGTGGTGTACCACGTGAAAGAAACAGCAACTGGCACCACATGCATGTCTTTCTGGCAACCATAACAACAACTCCTGTCAACAGCTCCACTCGTTCCACTCAGGACGCCAGCAAACTCACAGCACAACCTGCATAGAGGAGACACGTGTGGGTAGGGTGAGCAGCAGACGCGTAAAGAAGCTGAGGCAGGCCAATAGTGCCAACCAGGCTAGAATCGCTGGCAGCTTGGTTGAGCCTCAGACAGACCATGACCAGGGCTGCATTAAAGCAGTACCGCTAGAGACACGATGCAATCACAGCAACCTAAAACTGCAGCGCTATGGGGAAGGGTTGGGTTGTGCATGCAACAGGCCAACAAAAAGGGCCAACCCTTGAATTTGAGGTGCTGCAATTCCATCTGCTTGTGTGCATGTCCATCCTGACTCACAGGCAAAGATTGCGCCAGGCTCTCCACGCCGCAACTCCTCTTAGCAGCTTCCAGAAGCTCCATCACAAGGCCTACAGCGCTGTGCTAGCACACCCTGCATATACATGACACATGTGTTGGGTGGACCGCAGTACTACTCCTAGTAGAAGAACAGCAAAACGCTGCCAGCATGTCTGGCCTGGCACGCACCACTCCCACCCAACGTATCCTCTCTTTCTGCGTTTCTCCTTCAGCCAACAGGGAGACGGTGAACCGGAGAAAGACAGGATACGTTGGGTGCTGGTGGTGCGCACCAGACAGGACATGCTGGAAGCTGTACTTGGCTTCAGCCAGCCCAGCGCAGGACAGGAGTTTGCACACATCAGCAGGACAGTATGTGTGCGGGCAGAGCGAGCGCCAGAATGATCGCAACCATGGAGGCTAGCTCATGTATGCGCAAGGCCAAGACAAGACCACCTGCCTGCCCCCTCTGCTTGTGTTTGTGAGTCTTGCTCAGGCTGATCCACAGGTAAGGGTCAGGCTGAACCTTGGCAATGCTGCCAGCCCTAGTACCCTCCCATCGCCATGCTCACCTTGGCTGGGCCCAGCACAACACCCAACATCACACCCGCTCAGCACTGCACAGCCTGTTTGCCAGCAGCCGCCGCCGCTGCTGCCGCCAGTGCCTTACAGACAGGCTTGTGCTGCTGCCAACTCACCCGCTGGCACGCACGCCCGCAGTAGCGCGCCACAAGGCAGCCCCCGCATATGCAGCTGCGCCCCGACACTGCAGCCAGCTCTGTTGGGCCCTGCATGTTTGTGCACCCAGGGTTGTTGCAGGCCTGGGGCACTGGCAGGGTGCTGAGCACACCACCCAGGGCCTGCAGCTGCTGTGCAAAAGCAGTGTACGCTGCTGCAGATGCTGCAGCGTCGCCTGCTGCTGCAAGTGCATGCAGCGCTGCTATGGCTGCGCCCGCATGCTGCACTGCACTGTGGATGGGGTACCCTGCTGCTGCTAGGCGCCCCACCCCTTCACCCTGTGTAAGGGCCTGCTTGCACCCCTCTAAGAGGCCTGACCAGGTGAACCCATCATACAGGAATGCAGCCGGGTGCGAGGCATGCATTCCTGCGGACACCAACCCCGCTGGGGGCAACACGCCCTCCGCCAGGGCCTGCAGCTGCTCCCCAAAGTTGGTTGTGTGCTGCTGCAGCTGCAGCAGCTGCCCCCCGTGGTGCAACAAGCAGCGGCCAAGCAGCACCAGCCAAGGGAGGCGGCCCTCAGGCCCTGACTGCTGCTGTGAAGCTGTCACTGCCGCAGCAGCAGAAGAAGCCACAGCGGCAATTTCTGCTGCTGCTGCACCCCCTGCTGCTGGTGACTGCTGCTGGTCGCTCTCAAAGTCAAGCAACATCACAGTCGCAAACTGTATGACCCAGGAAACATACCCGTCTGCATTCTGTACGCCTGCCGTCCTGAGTGTCCTACACAGCTTTAACAAGCTGCACAGCATGCTGAACAGCTGCCGCTGCTCCTTTGACCCAGGGCCTGCTTGCTTGCCAGCCAGCAGCAGTGCACCACCCTCCCCCAGTAAAGCCAGCAGCCAGCTAGTGCCTCTCATGTCCCATCCCCTTGCACCAAGTTCTAGGTCCCCCCTATATGGCCCCAGTCGCTCCTGCACCCGCCACACACCTTCAAGTGCTGTGCTGATGGCTGCGCTATGCTGCATCAACGCTTCCAAGTACTGTGGGTCACCTGCGCCACTGACTGGTGCATCTTCTACCACACCGTCTTGGGAGTGCTCCCGTCCCAGGCAGGCTAGCAGCAGCACATAGTCCTGCAGAGCTGCTGTCAGCACAAACCTGTAGACACTGCTGCTGCTGTCAACAGCAGCTGGTGGTGTAGCAGCAGCCACACCGGAAGCAGCCGCCGTAGCAGCCGCCGTAGCAGCCGCCGTAGCAGCCGCTGTAGCAGCCGCGGTAGCAGCCGCCGTAGCAGCAGCAGCATCAGCAGCCACAGCTTCTGCCTCCTGCAGCAGCCCTGTCAGCACTGACAGCACAACAGGCATGACATCACTCATCCATCCGCCCAGAGTGAGCCTGACCTGCTCCCCACCCTGCTGCCGTGCCACTTCCGCAAGCTGTAGCCCAGAGGTATCCGCAAAATGTTCACACTGCAATGCCCAGTCGGTCAGAGTGCTTTGAACAACAGTCACTACAGAGAACACTCCCCTGCGGCAGGACGCCACCCAATCTGCAGCTGCTCCCCTCTGCTGCTGCTGGTGCCGCTGCTGCTGCAGGGAAGTCAGCAGCAGCTGCAGCAGCAGCATTCGGTGCTGCAGCCACTTCAGCAGTGCTGGCATGACTTCATGCTCCATTATGCTGTCGAGCTCTTGCTGCGGCCAGACTGGCTGCGGCATACGATCGTCAAACCGCATGAACTCCCAAGTGCGCTGTGACAGAGCGGTGACAGCACACGCAGTGAGCTCAAACGCATGTTCTGACATATTCCCGGCCACCCAATTCACTGTCTGCATACTGATGCCAAGGGTCTCCTGCAAGGGCTGCTGCAGGGGCGCATTTAGCCGCCGGGCGGCTTTCCAAGCCCGCGATGCATGCCGCAGTCCTGCTTTGGACAACTCCGTGTCCACCAGACACTCCAACAGCGCCCTACCGTCCCTGCTGGCGCTGCTGGTGTCACTGGGAGTGTCTGGTGGCGGCCCCTGCTGCACCTTGATAGGCAGCAGTGACTGTGCATGCACCAGCAGCAGTGCCAGTGAGGCGGCTGAGCTGACAGCGGAAGACTGTGCCACCTGCAGGCTATCGCGACAGCGAGAGACCGTCTGCATTAGGTTGAACAGAGTGCAGCTCGTGACCTCTGCTACGTAAGGATGCAGCAGGTCCCCAGTTCGAACCCGGCTGGTGATTATGTCGAGTGAGCGCACTGCTGCAACTGTCAAATCTGCAGTTGCCTCCACCAGGCGACACCACCCCTCGGAGTCAACTTCCTGCAGGGTCAGCAGCAAGGTTCCCAGCTGCATAGCAGCGAGGCAGGTGTAGGACACCTTACTGCAGCCCACTACTGCGCTGGTGCTGCCCCTGCTCTGTGCGCCACTGCTGCCGCTGCCTTGCGCACCGCTGCTGCCGTCGCTGCTGCTGCCGCCGCTACCTTGTGCTGTTGATGCTGCAGCACTGCACATAGCAGCAGCGGTAGCAACTGCGTCTGCCTGCAGCAGCTGTGCAGCTGTGAGCATAGTTGCTGCGCAGTGCTCAAACATGCCCGCCTGCTGCAGCTGCTGCACAATACAGCGGCGCAGGACACTAGTGTCGTCCTCCGCTGTTGCAACTGCTCCCATCTCTGAAGAAACATCATATGCTTCCAGCAGCATATGCAGGAGGGACCAGGCCTGCCACCAGGCTGATCCACTGCTGGATAGGTGCCGCTGACAGCACAGCGCTGCAAGCCGACGGGGCACCTACAAAATGCGTCACAAGCGAGATGACTGGTGTCAAGACCAAATGGCTTTCCATCACGTGAAGTTTGTAGCATTTCAGCAGCGCTGCTAGCAGCCCTGTAGAGTGAACAGCCTGGCACTGAGCTCACCTCCACTTCTTTTATTATCTTCTTCCAAGCAGCCCGAGGCACAATCTCGAAACACTGCAGCTCAGCATACTCAAGGTCGATCTCACTGGACAGCTGGCATGCTGCTGGGCTGTCGGGTGGCTGTGCATGCTGCTGTATCTCAAGCATCAGTAGCATTTGCTTCCAAGCCTTGACGGCTGCGGACGCCATGACGGTCAGTTTTCACTCAGATTGAACTATCAGGCGACAATGCACACGGAATTGAGCAGGGGAAAGACGGGTGACAATCAGAAGCTGATCAGGGGCTGGAAGCAGCCACAGCCAAAAACGTGCCTGCCTGAGAATATTCAAAGCCTGTAATTCGCAGAGTATTTTGGAGATTATTTTGAGAAGTATATTGGGGATCTCAAACCAAAGACCCTTCTTGTACTTGCTGGTACAGGTTATTTTCGGGTCTACTTCTGATCTGCACTCAGAAAAACTGGGATGAAATTATCTACGTCAAGCTACTCAATCAAGTGAAGCAGGCACAGAAACTTTGGAGCTTCTTCTGCGTTCAGCACACCAGATCTGGCAGGCAGCAACATGCAGCGAGATGCTTCCGAGCTGCAGTCCAACAACGAGAGAGACTTCATAATACAGGTACTGAATCTTGAACATGCTTGCCAGCCATCTCGTGCCTCCTACATCAAAGTCACAACAACAGCAGCAGCAGCGTGGGGCAAGCAGCAGCAGTCGTAACCACCCCATACATAGTCAGTTGTTGCTGGCCATGCAGGCGGTCAAAGAAGAGCTACGTATCGATGGGCGGTCGCTGTATGATTGGCGGGACATCAGGATACAGGTGTGTACCAGACACCGGTGCTGAGCAGCTGAGTGGCATTTGGAGCATGGATACAATCATAGAAGGCAGCGTTTTGGTAGCTGCAGTGCCATCAACCAACGCTGTTGTTGTTGTTGTTGTTGTTTTTCCTCTGCAGTTTGCTTTGGATGACCGCTCAGCAACGGTACAGCTGGGCACGACAACAGCAATGGCAGCAATCACTGCAGAGCTCACAACCCCCTACAACGACAGGGCAAGAGAGGGGAGCGTCAAGTGAGTCGGCATCCAAGCTCACAGACATGAACTATGTGTGCATGTATCAGTGCGCGCCCCTCCCCAGCTGTTGTTGGCAGATGACAAGGTCGGGCAGCAGCTGGGCACCTCAGGTGGTGCATGCAGGTCCAGCACAATATACCAACAGCATGGAGCTGCCACCTTCAGCCTTCTCCAGCAGCTGAGGTCCAGCACAGCATCAGCAGCCTTGATGCAAGTGACACATCCGCCGTCAAGGCGAGGTGTGTGCGTGGTGGTCCTGCAGATCCCTGATTCAGCGTGAAGTATGATCAGTGTCAAGCTGCATGCATCCAACCCTGCACAACCCAACAGTATTGTTGGTCCACAGGCATGCATGCATGGTTGCCCTGCAGGTTCAATGTGGAGCTGAGTCCCATGGCCAGCGCATCATTCTCCATGGGCAAGCCAGGGGAGGACGCAGTAGAGCTGGCACGCCTGGTTGAGCGCTGCTTGAGAGGCAGCGGGGCACTCGACCTGGAGGCCCTGTGTGTCCTGCCAGGCAGGAAGGTGGGTGTAAAGCAGACAGCAGCGTGGGTGGGTGGTGGGTCAATGGTATGGTGCCGAGGGGTGACTGTGGCGGCTGGAGGCGCTGTGTGTCCTGCCAAGCCGGAAGGTGGGTTTAAAGCAGAAAGCAGCGCCAGTGGGTGGTGGGTCAACGGCATGGTGCTGAGGGGCGACTGTGGCGGCTGGAGGCACTGTGTGTCCTGCCAGGCAGGAGGGTGGGTGAAAAGCAGACAGCAGCAACTGGTCAGCAACGTCCTGGGCACATGGGGACTTGTGAGACATGCAGGACTACAGGGGTGGCGGCGAAGGGGGAAGCAGTCTATGGCCACATGCGTCTTTGAGCAGCAGAAGCAGCAGTGGTTGTGGAGCTTGCCTGCATGCAAGGCAGCAGCACCCTGCACATGCTTTGTAGCTGTGTGCTGGCTCTGGTTGCGCTTAGTTTCGCGGCTGTCAAGCAGATGCTACACTCTTGCATCTATATCAATACATTGACATGTAGGTTTGTGCGTGTGTTAAACACATGAGATACAACCATGAGATGTGTGTGCCTGTTCATGCAGGTGTGGTCTATACGTGTGGACATCCATGTGCTGGACTCTGGTGGCAACTTGATAGACGCCTGCTGCCTGGCTGCCCTAGCTGCCCTGCTGGGCTTCAGGAAGCCGCAGGTGGAGGTGGACCAGTCCAAGGGGGAGGGCGAGGCACAGGTCACCGTCTTCTCACCAGAGGTGCGTGGGTGGGTGGGTAAGTGGGTGGGGGGCTGGGTCGGCGGGGGTGGGTGGGTGGGTGGGTGGGTGGGTCAGTCGCACGGACGCTGCCAGCTGGGTGGCTGACAGTGCATAGTGCTGTGGGGGGAGGGTGAAACCCAGATTATGGTCTTCTCACCAGAGGTCCGCGGGTGGGCGGTGGGTCAGTCGCATGGTGCTGAGGGGTGACTGTGGTAGCTGGACGCTGCCAGCTGAGTGGCTGACAGTGCATGATGCTGTGGGGGAGGGCGAGGCACAGGTCACAGTCTTCCCACCAGAGGACAAGGGGTGGGTGGTGTGACCACAATCAGGGTGATGTTTAGGAAAATGTTCATTACCGGGCTCAGCAGTGATAGATAGACTCCCTCTTTGAGCACCTGAAAAGGGCAGTGTCTCAGGGCAGTGGACTGTCACTTTGTGACCCCATGGCTGTTCCGCCAGCCGGCCATTCAGGGTCTTACGACAGCTCCGCACATCAACACACAAGGGGCTCCTGGACGCACCACACCCTTCAATGTGTGGTGGGTTGTTTTCGCACCAAACAATCGCTGCACACCCGTCTGCACTCGCAGCCTGTAGGCTGTGGTGAGGATGGCCCCTGCTAGACATGGACCACAAGCATGAACATGAATGCCACAAACCATGTAATACTCAGGTTCAACCACAGTGTGCAACAAAGCTTGCCTTACAATTCAGTTGCCTTGCAACCCAGTTGTTATCAGAGTGCTGGTGTGTGTCTGCACATCTCTTGCCTTGCTTCAGGTTCGTGAGCCTCAGCCCCTCACGCTGCACCACCTGCCCTTCTCACACACATATGCTCTGTTTGAGGTGAGCGAGGCAGAGGGGCTGGCTGCAGGACTGTCGGACAGCCTTGCCACTGGCCTAGACGCCATGCAACCAGCACAATGCTGGGCCAAGGATGTCTCAGCAGCCATGTTTCATTCGTCGCCATGGTTCACCTGTGCGCAGTGTGCAAGAGCTGTCACCATCCCCAGACTGCACCAGCGGCCATGTCAAACCCAACTTCACATGCAATTATCATTCATGAGCGCATACTGCAGTGCTACTGGCTCCCAAGCAACATGGCTTCTATGATGCTGTTCTGCTGGGTTTGAAGGATACGGCATGCTGTGCTGTGCTGCTGTTTTGTGTCGGCCGGCATATGTTTTTTGTGCTGCAGTCTGGTGCTATTTTGGTGACGGACCCCACCCTGAGTGAGGAGGCGGCATCCAGCGGCCGGGCCACGCTGTTCATCAACCTACACGGCGAGATCTGCGGTTGGCAGATGGCCGAGGGGGTGGGCCTGGACCAGGCGCAGATGATGAGGTGAGTGGGTGGGTGGGTGGGTGGTTGAGAGGGGGGGGGGCGTGCACGTTGGTATTGGGACGTGGTGGGTTGTGTGAGCGGGTGAGCGCGGGCAGGAGGGCGCAGGGGTGATGGGGGCAGGTGGGTGGGTGGTTGAAAGGGTGCGTCAGTCATAGTGTGTGTGTGTGGTGGGGGGGGGGGGCAGGTGCGTGTTTTGGGTGGGCAGGTTACTGGGTTTTTTGGGGGGGGAGGTGACTAGTGGAACCAGTGGACTGTCACTTTTTGACCCCATGGCTGTTCCGCCAGCCGGCCATTCAGGGTCTTACGACAGCTCCACACATCAACTTACCAGGGGCTCCTGGACGCACCACACCCTTCAATGTGTGGTGGGTTGTTTTCGCACCAAACACCTGCCGGCTCCCTATAGCACTGCACCCCCACAATGTGGCACTATGTGCGTCGCGTAAGGCCGAGTGGCAGGGGACCACAGGCGTCAGCATTGCGGTCTGCAGTTGTACAGGCTGCAACACTGGGGGTTGTGCCGGTCCTTCTGCCACAGCTGGTCTGTGTTGTTCATGCTGCATGCCGTGGCAGCTCCTCTGAGAGACTTGGTTTTGTATCACAGTGTCAAAATGCATCCTGGGTATGCACATCCAGCTGCTAATGTTTTGATGTGTTACGTTGGTGTGACATGTGTGACTATGTGTGTTTGTGTGTGCAGGTGTGTGCGCCTGGCAGCTGCCCGCACGCCTGAGTTGGCCAGTCAGGTTGAGGCAGCCCTCAAGCAGCATGAGCTGGCACGTGTGCAAGCACGTGTGCGCAGGCAGACAGGCACGGCGGCAGCGGCAGCAGCAGCAGCTGCGGGGCCTGGGCACCTGCCGGGCCAGCAGGAGGCAGCAGCAGCAGCAGGCGGTAGCTGCAGGGGAGCAGCGGCAGCAGCGACGGCGGCGGCGGCAGCAGTGGCGGCTGGTGGCGTGGGTGGGCGAGATGCCCGCCATGTGACGGTGCTGACGGATGCTGACATGGCGGGGCAGAAGCTGCAAGAGCTGATGCAAGGTGAGGCAGGGGCCGCAGGTGCAGCGAGTTTGTCGCTGCAAGACCTTGTGGGTTGTGCTTGTGGGCTGCATGCGTTGTTTCTGGCAGCTGCCATAAGTACAAGCCATCACATGCAGCAGCCTGCCGTGAGGTTTTCTTGGTGTAGCCACATTCTCCGGCAACCACAGGGTCACAGCATTGCTAGGCTTGCAAATGGTTGTGGTGTGCTGCACCATCACATTGATGTGTGTTGCGCGGCTGGGTGTTGCACGTAGAGATCCAAGATGCAGTGGTCAAGCAGCAACTACGAGATGAAGAGGTGGAAAAGGCAGCCGCTGTAGCAGCAGCGCAGGAGAAAGCAGCAGCGGCGCGGGCAGCAGCAGACCAACAAGCAGCAGCTGCCAGTGCGGCTGCGGCGGCAGCAGCTGCAGGTGCAGCCGTTGGCCAGCAGCCAAACGAGGAGCAGCAGTTCAGGCGGCCTCCTGGCATTGGCCGGGCTGGAGCAGGTGAGCTTTGTGAGCTGTTGGTAGTTGCTCAGGGCACGTAGTCTTTGAACGTGCACGTGCACGCAGTTTCGGTCATGTGGTCTGGGCACGCTGAGCCGGGTGTTGCACTGGGCAATTGAGGCATGCACAGCCACCCTGCAGGGCCACAGTAGCCTTGTTGCATAGCGGGGTGGAAAGGAGAGAGCTACACAGGGTGTCAGCATTGCAGGGTCGATCTGCAGGCCATGATGTGGTTGATGCACCATGCTCTGCTTGTGTGACGTGCTTGGCTGTGCAGGTGTCGCGCGGCTTGGCGGCAATGCAGGCGGCAACAAGCGGACGGCAGCAGCAGACGAGGGGCTTGATGCTTTCCTCGGGGTGTGGCAGCCGGCTGGCAACGTGCAGAGAGGTGGCACGGGTGCTGGTGCTGCAGCAGCAGCTGGTGCTGGTGCTGGTGGCCAGAGCCTTGATGCAATTGAGCAGTTGTTGCTGCAGGCAGCTCCGCAGGATCTTTCGGACGCAGTCAAGCGGAAAAAGCACAAAAAGAAGGGTGGAAATTGATCCGATTGTGGTTGTGGTTGTGCTACAGCTGTATTGTGCAACAGGCAGGACGGGCTTACACTTGCCAGGCAAAAGCACTGGAATGTAACATATCGGTTCTTTGAATCCTTTATTGCAGCTCAATGTGACACAGTCGTGAGGCACGAGCTCTCGAGATTGTTGTTTTCCGTGCATGCCGTATTGTTGTCCGGCTTCCTCATGTTGATTGCGAGCATGCCTTAAATGTTTGGAAAGCTATTTCAAAGGCATGAGGTAGACCCATTGGACAGCTCCACAGCCAGTGCTGAAGAGCAGCATCCTCTGCCTCACCCCTCCAACGCAGCTGCTGCAGCTGCTGGGCCGTCCTTCTCAGCCAGTAAAGGACCTCTCAGTTCCAAGAAGTCTTTTACAGCTCGCAGACAACCTAGCCAGCAGCTGCAGCAGGCAGAGGAGCAGCAAGATGAGGAAGAGACCGAGGAAGAAGAGGCAGAAAACTTTGTCGTTTCTAAGCCAGCCCCAAGGCCAGCACTTCTCCAGGTCAAGACAGCTGCAGAGTACTCAGCAGAACCATCGCCAATGCCAGCTACTCTGTCAGCAAGGCAGCAGGCAGAGCAGTCGCCGGCCAAGCCATGGCAAAGGGACAAGCAGCGGCAGCAACAGCAGCAGCAGAGGCCTGCAGCAATGGCCAAACAGCAACCTCCGCAGCAGCACAGTGGACTTGAAGAGCTGCAGCAGCAGCTGGTGCTGGAAGCAAAGGCCAGAGAGGTGTGTGGTTCTGACTACAACAGCAAACCCAGTCTGCCCTCGGCTCAGCTGCACTTGTATAGTCTAGCAAACTCCAAGACCTCAGGTTTGATACACATAGGGACATGAACAGCGCCAGTAGCCGTCATAAGACAGCATCGCATCCTTAGTGCCCAGACTGGCACTCCACCTTTGCAGCTGTAGTGCTTACTTGTACTGCTATGACCAACAACCTGCAACATCATATGCGGCATGCCTGTTGTGCAGGCGCTGGAGGACATGCTGCGGCCGTATGCCATGCACTCGACTTTGTAGCTGTAGTGCTTACTGCTGATAACAAAAAATTGCATCATGTGGCATGCAGGAGCTGGAGGACATGTTGCTGAGGTATGAGCGCCAGCTGAAGGCAGAGATCCAGGCACGGCAGGCTGCTGAGACAGCAGCGGCAGAGGCACTGGCAGCAATGGGGCAGGCGGCTGGCAGCAGCACCCTCAAGGGCAGCCCTGACTTGCAGCACCAGCAGGAGCAGCTGCAGCAGGTGAGGATCGCATTATTGCTGAAGGGTGGAGGCCCACCTTCCCCACTGCCGGCAGTGCACGATGTCACAGTGTGACAGTACGCAACAGACGGGACGTTCTGAAAGCACAACAGCACAGGACGATGTCACAGCTGAGTCTGGCACAAGGGCATTTAGTAAGCTAAACAGCTGCTGTGCACAATGAGCTGCCAGTCATGTGTCACTGTAGAGCATGTACACAACACAGCAGCAGTGAGAAAGGCCCCAACCTGCACCTTGAAGCTAAAAGACATTAGGCCTAACTGAGCGCCCTTCCCGTGCTGTGTTTGACTGTGCGTTTTAGGACCGAGCTGCGCTGGAGTCAATGCGTGCTGACTTTGAGGCTCAGCTCCACACAGCACGCAGCGAGGTGGCGAAGGCACAGGTGAGCACAGCGAGCTCCCCTGCAACAACTATGACACTGCTGAAGTTGGCAGCAGGCAGTATGTTGCAAAAGCAGGTGGCGGCAACGATGCCAAGCAGCACCAGCGCAGCTGCTACATCTTTGCCCTGCAGTGTTTTTGTACAGCAAGTCACCTGGCTGTACACGTACTGTGTAGTACAGCTGAGCCAATTGGATCACTATCATGTGCTGAACACATGTGTATTGCTATGCTGTGTGTGCAGGCTGCCATGTCCAGCAATGAGGCGCAGGTCCGTGCCGAGGCAGCAGCAGCATGCGATCGGCTTGCAGCAGACTACGAGTCGCGGCTGGCCATGATGGGCGCCGAACTGGAGCGCACACAGCAGGAGCTGGCGGTGCGCACACATGCGCTCGCAGGAGAACTCAATAGGTGATCACTACTAGGACGACTAGTAGTTGGTGGTGTGATGCAGCAGCAGTGTTGTGCCAACGGCGTATGACGTGGCAAGGTTTTTGATGACTGCGCCACTGACATGGTGTGATGCCTGATTTTTGTTAGTGCTGGTTTCAATTGACCAGGGGTGCAGTGGTGTCTGTCTCCTAACATTGGCATGTTGGCTTGCTGAGCGGTAGTACTGCATATGAGGCTGTGTACACGTGTTGGCTGCAGGTGGAAGCGTCAGGCCACCGTTGCAGCCAATGCTGTGCTTGAAGCCAAGGACGAAGTGCTGCTGCGCAAGAAGGAGCTTGACAGTACAAAGGACAAGATGGACACCCTGCTGGACAAGCTGTACGGTGAGGTCCCAGCAAACTTTGAACAGCGTTGTTTTGCAACATACATGAATAGCCTGCAGCAGGCATGAAGCAGGAGCAGCAGCAGCAGTAATGCCAAAGTGGGCCAGCAGCATTCCCTTCACAGAGAAACACACACGCACATGCACATGGCCACTCTCTTCTGCATCCTCTGGCACTTTTCTTACACCTCCACTTGCCCCCACACCTTTTTCCACCCTTATCCAGCGGGCAAGGAGGCCAACAGCAGCCTGTCAGGCGCCATCCATCAGCTTGGGAGTTATTACGGGTGGCCATACGGCGAGGACGAGCCACACCCACACGCAGCAAAGCAGCAGGGGCCCATGCGCCCCCGAAACCCCGCAATCCAGCGGGAGCCACCGAAGTCACAGCGGCAGCAGACGCAGCAGCATGGGGCAGCTACGCACAGGGTGCACACGCAGCAGCAGCATGCTGCCGGTGGGCCCATGGGCTTCTTTCTGCCACCTGCTGTGATGGCTGGGCAGCTGGGCAGCTACCCCTCAATGTTGCCTTGGCAAGCATGGAATGGTAATGCAGCTGGGGCGATGGGGTCACCGGGACACGGTGTCCCTATGGGGGCGTTCAGTCACACCTGGCACCCACAGCAGCAGCAGCTAGGGGGCGCACCACATTCGATGGCTCATAGCAGACAGCTTCACGGGCCAGCTGCAGCGCAGTCGCTGCCCAGCATACACCGGCAACAAGCCGCACAGCAGCCGCAGCGGCAGCAGCAGCAAGCCATGCAGCCCGCTGCTGGCGGTGCAGGCAGTAGCCCCCCTGCAGCAGCAGCACCACGGGGAGGGCATGCGCACGGCAAGGGAGGCAGTTACGCGCAGCAGTTCAGAGCTTCGGGTCACCCCAATGCAGCCGCATCGGTGGGCGGTGGCACACTGACAGCAGCGGCTAGCAGCAGCTCGCTGGGTGGGGGCTCTCGGTTGCCGCGGTATGCTGCTGCCACCAAAAGCAGCAGCAGCCTGCAGGCGGCGGTCAAGGCAGCCAGCGGGAAGAAGCCGCAGGTGCCGGACAGGTTCAAGGAGGCTAGCAGGAATGTTGCGATGATCTCTGCCATTGCAAACCGCTGGTGAAGGTGGTGATTGGCATGTTTGGGGCAACACGTGTCTTGTACATTGTTCTGCTGGTATCTACAGGAACGAAGGGCGCGGGGTTGGGGGTGGGGGTGCTGCTCAGGAAGGCCAGACACCGTTTGAGAGGTTTGTGGAGCGAGTACTGGTATCACGGCAAGGATTGGCCAGGCTCAAGTGCGTCCTGGTCATAACATCTTGAGGCTGCCCGTCGGGGCTGTTGACCCAATGTTTGCGTCACCTGTTGTACATGCATGTACATTTCCAGTTGTACAGTGTGGTTCGCTGTTGTTGTTGGTAGCAAACATGCTATAGTTCGTTCAAATGCCTGGTTGGCAGCGTGCTGTGGGAGCAGAATTTCTTGATGTGACCACCTGGTTTGTGTGGGCGCACCCTTTGGCCACCTGAAACCATCAGCTGGGCCATTCAGCCTGCCTGTGATGAACCAAGGTGGTCACTGCTGTAGTTTCACAGCGCGACAAAAACTGAAAACAGCCATCTTTGTAATAACCAGGCCAGGGCCTCGTATCCTGTTTGACTCAGCTGCTCCCTCCACAATCTACAAGTTCCCTCCTGACCCCAACAGTAGTGTAGAATGCAATCCTCCTAGCCTGCCTGCAGTCTGCATTGCTACGACACCTTCCTGTGAATGGAAGGCGGACACCTCCACGCAGTCCTGAGAAGCGTGCGTTCCATGAAGTCAGCATCAGCTATGAATAGTCACACCAACTTTCAAAGTATCCTGGTGTGTTCTTCATGGGCAGCTGGGGAGAAACTCGACCCATAAAGAAAAAATGGCTGCCCACCGAGCCAGTGATGCACAGGCCGGTTTTTGCGCAGTTGACGCGCAACTTGCCTGCTTTCGCAGAGCAAGCAATCCCTTTGCAGGGATGCAACTGAAAGTCTTGCAGACAATGCTAATTGTACAATGCTGCAAATCTTGCCCGGCACACCGATGGTAAGGCCAAAACTAAAACACTCCCCCCCCCCCCCCCAAACACCCCACCCCCACTCAGCAGAGGGTCTCCCCTCTGCTGGGGACCTCCAAGCCCCGCGGGGCAGTTCAGCGACATTGTAAACCAATAGGCACTGCTAAACGATCCCACACATCTAGCCCTGGCACCACCGGGGATTGGCTGATGGTGCACTGCCACCCCGCCGACACCCCCTGCTGCTGCCACAGCCGCTGCTTACACTGCTGCCCCCTCTTCTTGTCGTGGCCGCCGCTGCCGGTTTAACCAGTCCTTGCGCACCACACGGTCAACACAGCGTGCCAGCTGCTGTAGTTGCCCCTGGTGTACACACATGGCAGGCACCAGTTGTGCCACCCCCCTGGCTGTCAACACACGGGCAGCGTTGATATCCCTGTCCAGGACCAATGGTACACGCCGCGAGTGATTATCCTCTCCAACCACAACATGATGCAGTTGTTCCCGCAACCTGTCAGGTGTCGACACAGCCTCGCCATGCACACACTGCTTGAGCTTGAAACGTCCCCTGCGGTGCTGTTTCAGCCCACGTTCGTCATAGCAGCGAGAGCAGGTCTGGCTGGTCCGGTACTCGTGCACAGACACCCAATGCATGTCTGTGCGCCCACCACGAGTCACGCCGTCTGCCGACCCATATTGTGCCCTAAAAAAGTTCCTCAGCTTCATGACAGGGGCACTGATGGACCGAGACACTGGCCCGCCCCAACCTGCTGATGCATCCCCCATGCAAACAACAGCAACACTTGGCCGGGGGACACACGGGCCTGCATTGCAACCCATCGGCTTCTGCCACTTGCGCCCTTGCACCCCCGTGTGCCCCAATGCCAAGCACTGGCACATCCTGTGCATTTGCCGGTCCTGCAGCATGCCAATTCTAAACCGGTGATGCCGGGCAGACCTGCAACCGTACACAGCATGCAACTGAGGAAAAGCATGAATGGCCTTACGTGCATGCAAAACAAAGGCGTCATGCTGGCCATGCTTCTCGCCGGTTCTCTGCAAGTGCTTGAGCAGCAGTGCCACACCAGCACGCTTGATACGCCCATGCAGCCAATGGCGCTGCCTATCTAGCCCACATGCAGACCGGTATTCCCTCCCATTAACAGCATACACCCAGCCATCCCCTCCATCAGTGCCGTCGCCCCGCACGCCATGGTTTGCAGTGACCGCAGTCACGATGCTGGTCACACCTGGGTCAACTCCAGTCACCCGCAGCCCACATCCTGCCTCAACAGTCACACATCTGCCATGTACCAGAGCCGGCTGTCCAACAGTAGGCGCACAACTGTCACATTTGGACTCCACACAAAAGCTACTGTCAATTGAGTCAGAGTCAGAAAAGTCGTAGCTAGTCCTGTCCACACTGTAATCACTTGCCAAGTCCCACTCTTCCACCGAAGCACCCTCTGCTGGGTCAGATGCATGGGAGTCAACCCAATGCTGTGCCAAGCCTTCCGGCTTTGTCTTGACCTGCTTGGGCAGGGCCTGTGCGGGCACGTGCGTGACTACAGGGCCGTCTCTAGCATTGCGGGCCACAAGGACACGCCAGTCACCGTCCAGTACCCGTACATGGTCTGACCTAGATCTAGATGCAGCGGCCACAGTGCTACAAACAGTGCTGCAGTCATCATCACCCCCGCCAAATACATACGCAGGGGTTGTGCCTGGTGTTGGCAACTTAATTGCCCTGCCCACGGCCTGCCGGGCATGGTCCAGGGCAGCTGCCTCGGCCACGCGCTGCCGGGCCCTGCGAGCCTTTTGCTGTCCATCAAGAGACCTGACCGCGCTTCTGGTGGCACGCTCGTCTTTGTTGTGTGTCGCATGCACATGCAACGACACACAGTCAGTGCTAAGGTGGTTTGCAAAGCTGCGTCTCCCACTGGGCCTTCCCTCCCCACACAAGACCCTCAAGCGGTCAAGGTCAAACAACAAACTAAATAAATCCTTGTTCTCGAGGATGTCCTCTACAGCACCATCGCAGATGACATCAACAGTGTCAACACCAGGCACGGGTAGTGGGTCAACACCACGCTGTTGCCGCCGCCACACCCGCCAATCATTGCGTGCCTCGGGACTCATGCCGGACAGATGTTTTCTGAGGAAACCCAATAGTGTGGGTGTCAAGTGCAAATGTGTAAAACCATAATGAGGATGCGGCGTCATGCTATGTGGGAGGCGTTGCAATGCAGTGCGACAAGAGCGCCACTGAGCCTCTATCTTGTTGACTTGCTGCAACACGCCTTTCAACAATCCCGGTGCTGGCGCGCGGGATGGAGCACTTGCAGCTGCACTCCCGGCATCGGCGTCTACAGCCAGTAACAATAGCAATTGCAGACACATGCCCATAACCCACTGCCACACACTACGGGCCTCGTCACCGCACTCGTTCAGTTGCGTGTCAGGGGTGGTAGCCCACACTCCAAACCCAGGCACAACTGGCGCATCCGGGCACGCACCTAACACGGGCACCACCAAACGGGCGTGATCCAAAGCCAACCTCATGCACAAACGCGCAGATGCACATGCCTCCCTCACTGCCGCCTCGCTCGGCTGATGTCCCTGCTGACTGTGTGGTTGGCCAGCAACAACTGCAGCCGCCTCGCCGCGCAAGCGCTCTGCTGTCACTGCTGCCTCGACTAGCTTTGCCTCACATGTGTCCAGGAGGCACACAGCACGGCGCAACTGCGTTAAGCACTGCCGCAGCTGCAAAGAGGTTGGCAAGGGCAGGTTAGAGGGGGCAGCCAGCTGGCGCAGTCGCGCAAACAAGGCATCCTGGACACGCTGCAAGTCATTCCTGGCCGTCTGTGCCGCGCTGTACTTCCTTGCAGCGCTGGCCTTGTCTGCAGCACACCGCGATTGGCGGTGTGCGCGTGCCAAAGGCGGCAGCACCACAGTAGTTACACCAGCCTGCCCCTGCCCCCTTCTCTGCCGCTGCTGTCGCTGCTGCTGCCGGGTCTGCGCCTGCTTCGGGGGTGGCGGACGGCCCTGTGGACGCTGCTGAAGTGCTGCATGCAGCCTGTCCCGCTTCGTCAGTAGGTCCGCATACTGTAGCACGACATGCCCACGCCGCAGCATACTATGGTTCAACACGCTGCTGCAAAGCCTGGCCAAGGGGGCCAGCAGGGCAGCTGCAGCATCGCCGGAGGAAGTAGAAGTCAGGGTTGCGTGGAGCTGACCTGCCAGTTCCTCACTCCGCACACACTCTGCAACCGCCGCCAGCTTGCGGCGGTCAACAGCACAGCGCAAGGCATGTTGCGTGGCCTGCAACCCACACCCTACATCACGCACCAACGCGCTGGTGAAGGTGCGTGCTGCTGTTGTTTCTGGGTCGCGGCGTGTTGGGGTGTTGATAGGAAGCGTGGCAGGACCGCATACGATAGGTATGGCGGCTGTGTTTGGGGGCGGTGCAGCAGCCTGTGCTGCTGCTACTGCCTCTCCTGCCACTGCCGCATCTGCCACTGTCGTTGCTGTTGCAAGGCTGTTGATGTAGGCACATGCGGTGCTGACATGCAGGCATGCATTGTTGCTGCCTTCTAGTGCAAAAGCAGACGCCGAACGGGCGTGCAAAATACCAGCATGGGACACAGGCCCCGTCACATGACCCACGAGCTGAATGCGCTGTAGCTGGTTGTATACGCCAAGAGACTGCCTGCTAACAGCCAACAGGTGTGACACAATGGCTACATTGTCTGGTGTGCTCGGTACAAGATGTGCTGCCATGCCATGCAAGTGCGCGGCCCAGTCGCAGATGCGGTGAGCTGTTTGAGACGCTTGCATTGCAACTGCAACCATCTCCTGTGTGGAGCATGGCTGAACAGCAAAGAGTGTGTCCTTCAGCAACATCACTGATGCCCGCATGACACTGCAAGCCTGCACAAGTTCTATGATGCGTGCATGCATATAGTTCATGGTGTTTGTGCCTTGCTGCACAGGCAGTAGGTAATCCTGGTCTGTCTGCTGAGCAGGCTGTTGTGCAAGGCGTTGCTGCTGCAGCCTGCTGATGCAATGGTGCACAGGAGCACTAAGCAAAGAAGCAGCAAGCACAACACGCTGCTCGTCAGCTTGCTGCTGGCCAGGCTGCTGCTCAAAAACATGTGCTGCAAACACGGACAGTGCATCACCCTTGAGCAACCCATCCGACATGCCACGAGCCAACACACCAAACTGCTTGCGGCCTGGCCTTGGCAGGCCAGCCGTGCAGAATGCACACAAGACCACAGCCTTGACCAGGCGTTTGATGCGCAATGGCAGGTTGAGCACATGCTGGCCATGGTTTTGTGCCATGGACTGTGCCAATGCAGTCAACCATGCATTAGCAACACGGCCCGACACACAATGCGGCAACACACAGCGGTGTTCGACCTGCCACACCTCACGCACGTAGAATTCGAAGGCTTCTGGCAGTTTATACCGCAGTGGAGCCTGCGCCCCTGGCACAACTGTCACGGCCTTCAGTGCCGCAAAGAAAAGGTGTTCGCTCTCGGTATCCACGGTGCGTGGCTTCCTTCTTGTAGGCGTCAGCAACTCTGTCAGTTCGCCGACGACATCTTGTGTAGACAAGCCGGGTGGGGGTGTCCTGCGGCCAGACCAGATCCTGCGGCAACAGGCAGCAGACGGCAGTCACAAATTGTGAGTGGAGAAGTGCATGGCGCTGGCATCAACGCACACTGTATGCTGATGTGCTCATGTGTCATCTAATTTTGGGCAATCAGGCTGGGTTGCAATCCAGCTGTGGCAGGCAAAGCATAGGAGCCTACACACTCACTCGAAGCCCCACTGCATATAGCCATTGGCCAGGAGCCGTGCATGGAAGCACAACGGCTGTTGGGCGTGTCCCAAGTCCTCCAGCAGCTGCATGGCGGCTGTCTGACGCTTGGGTGCCAGGTACGCGTGGAGGCTGCTGCGAATGACGCCTGAGATGGAGGTGATGGTTGGCGGACAGTTGAAGTGCAAGGCAGAAGGGGCACGCACGAGAAGGGACGTGAAGGGGCGTGAACACGTTTGCTGCCTGACTCAACAGCACACAATGGTAGAGGCTGCTTGTGTATACAGCTTGTCCGGGACATTGGGCGGAAAAAGCCATGTACACGCTGGTGAGCTGCTGCATTGGCTGGTGTCGTTGTGCATGCATACACCCACCTTGCCTCTTGTTCGTCTGCTTCCTGCCGCCTTGCCGCTGTTGTTGCTCTCCAGTAGCAGCAGCAGCAGCAGCAGCAGCTGCTGGAGTAGCAGAACAAGCAATCCTGCTGCTGCAGTCCCCCCCTCTCCGGGTCTTCTTCCTGTTGGCCCCCTCTTTCTTGCTATCCTCACACTCCCGTGCCTGCTGACGGTGCTCGTAATCCTCACCGCTGCCACTGCCTTCGCTGTCACCTGCCAGCAATGCAGCTGTTGTTGCTGCTGCTGCTGTCCGCTTAGGCCTGCGCTGTGGCCGTTGCTGCTGCTGGTGCTGCTGGTCAGGGGCAACAGCAGCAAGAAGGACAGCAGAAGCAACAGGAGTAGAAGTGGCTGCAGAAGGACTCTGATGCTGTTGGGTCTGCATACAGCCTGTCCCACTGCCACGACCCACTCTGTACTGCTGTCCTGGAGTGAACTCAGGAGCAACAGCACGGAGACGGGTGCCAGCCGCAACAGCTGCAGTAGCCGCGGCTGCAGAAACAGCTGCTGCCAATGCATGTCGAGCCCCAGGGGAAGTAGGTGCTGTTCCAGGAGCATCAGAACCAGGAGCTGCTGCCGTCGGCACCACCAGGAACAGCATGACCAGTGCAAAGAGTGCAGGTCTGTCTGACCACTGCCACAAGCAGTATCCAACTACGACAAGTTCTAATGCCCGCACACAACAACCGTACAGGATGCCACCACCCATGCACGTCAAACAGAGTATGATGCAGTTATAGAGCAACACCACATGACTATGTTTCAAATGAATACAGGCAGCCCTCAAACATGCAAATATAAGCAGAACGACTGCACAAGCTGCAGGGCCGCCCATCAACACAGCAAGATGCACAGAACGCAGTCCATTTTGTACCAAACAATCAAGCCCAGCAACCACACCCAATAAACCGCGTATCAACACAATGCACACAAAACCACGCATACAGAGCTGCTGCAACCGACGCATGAGGCCACGGCCAAGGTGCCTTGCACGACGCCACTGACGCATGCAGAGAGCACACGCCAGAGGCCGTTTGCACGGGCCTATTGCAACCCATGCAAACACCACAGAACATATAACACAAGCTGTGACACACCAGTACCAGTCGTGGCTTGCATTGCTGTTGCCAACCACCAAAACACCAGAACCTGGCACGGTGTAATAGCCTGTAAAAGCGATGTCTGCTGAAGCTGCTGTAGTAGAAGCAAACACCCCTAGGCCAGCCACAAGCAGCAACAGCGCCACAACCATTCCCAGTTGGCGCCCAGTGCTGGCAGACTGCTGCGCCACGGGACAGCCGCAGGTTGGCTTCCTGTGGCAACATCGCCCATGCACAGCTGTGGTGGGGTCACCACTGCAAGCAGAAGGGTTACTCTGGGCAGGACGTGACCGCTGCAACCTGCCGGCTGCCGGTGTTTTTCGCCGGGGTGCCTGCTGCTGTTGCTGCTGCTTGGGTGTGCTGCACTGCTGTGCCGGACATGCGGAGGCGTCTGCAGTGTCCATCGCCTCCTCGTCTGCTGGCGCATCATGCAGCAGCACAGAGAAGCGATTTGACGACACGATGGTGTGTGCTTCTGCTGCTGCTGGCTTTGTGGGCGCCGCTGACACCCGGCTGGCTGTTGCTGGTACTACTACTGCTGGCTGACGCACACGAGGACGCTGCCTGCAATGAGACTGATCCTCCTTCTGATGCAGCAGTGCCTTCGCTGCAGACAGCTTTGGACTGTCAGCAGATGCCGCCAGTCTAGAGTAGCGCTGCTGTGCCAAGTCTCCGTTACTGCTAGGCACACACGGGGGTAGCACTGCCACGGGCTGTGCTGGCCCCAAACTGGGCCACTTTTGCTGCTGCTGCTGCTGCTGCTGCTGCTTGGGTGTGGTCAGCAAGGACACAATGCTGCTGCTGCACTTGCCGCAGGTTAGCACGTGGGGTGAACAGCCACGGCTCACTGCACACACCACAGTAGCGCGCAGTAGTGCCGTGGCGTCCACGCTGGCGCATGGGCAGGGGCTTGCCATTGTCCCTAGACTTGGCTTCTCCAGTTGCCCTGGACTTGCCTATGGGCGGCGGATGCATGAGGTATGCCTCCTCAGCAGCAATGCAATGCTTGCCATCTGGAGGTAAAACCTGTGCGCGGGAGGGTGAGGCACACAGAGCATCCAACAAGCAGGGGTGCATTCTGAGCATCTGTTTACATTCTCACTATAGCGGGTGGAGTTGTCTGGTTGATGACGGTGTCCCACAGGCCCCCTTGGGGATGCCATCACCAGTGGTGTGGTGGGGAAGGGGGGGGGGCAACAGGCTACGAGCACCGCACAACCCGTCAAGCCAATCCAAACAACCCACACCCTCTCCAGCCCTCCATGGTCACTTCTGATCCAATCGCATGGCTTTCCCTCCCTTACGGAATCAATGGTCTTATCCACCCCACCTGCATGCAGTGCTTGCTGCGGCGCATGGCCAAATGCAAATGAACACCAGGCCATGTTCTCGCGCTCTCTTGGGACAGTAAAGGTCCTGCAGGGGCAACGAGAGTAGACAGTGTAATTGAGTGTATTGCGCTACTCGGGGCATCAGCTGTATACAGGTTGAAGTTGTGTCTCCTGTTGCACTGCAGTTAAACTAGTGCATTCAGACTGCCACACCACTGCTGCCATGCAACTCACCGCACACTCACTCAACGCGTGCAAAAACGGCACCGATTGTTCAACAGAACCAGCGGCTGTTCGTTTCAACACGGTGCTTGATTATTGTGCGATCGACTTGCTGTCAAGACACGCGCTGAGCGTATCACGCTGGCATTTTGGTGAATGTAAGCGAGAACTGCTTATTTTGATGGAATACAGTGACAATTGGCGATAAGAGAGCTGCGTCGCCATAGTGCTGCATTCTGTGGTCCTGAAGTGACGTTCCGACAGCATTCCACCGTCGCAGTCCGACATGCTGACGTGCTAGTCAGACACGCGAGTCTACATGCAAATTGCGACATGCTGCAAGGCCTGACATCCTCACAACCACAACAAGTGCATCAACAGCGTACACCATGCATCTCAATGTCGCTGACGTGAACAATTGGGAACGGAGCTGCAGTGTGCTATGCAACGTTGTATCCAGCCGTAAATTCACATCGCCAAGCACATTTTTGGTGGTGGAAGTGGCTGACTGCAGGGATGACAGCTGCACGAGAGGCTTGTTCTGCTTTGATGCTGCCAAGGTGGACAACTTGAAAGCAAGTCTGCAGGTGGGTGAAATGCACAAGCATACCAGTGCATTGTAACCTCGTCGACAGTTGGTTGGAACAACATACTTGCAGGACCTAAACAGAAAACGGCATTCTTGCTGCAGGATGGTACCACTGTCACGGTGACAGAAGTCAATGTGAAGTGGTGCCCAGAACGGTACCGGAAGGGAAACAGCAGTTTTCAGCTGTACACAACCGTCAACACGCAAGTCGTGCCGCAACCACCCCCACCACCCCCACCAGCACCATCACACGCAGCCGCAGCAGCCAGCGCAGCAGTATTCGCACCCCCAGCAGCACGTCCATTGCCAGCACCAGCAGCTGCCGCTGGAGCAGCAGCAGTCCAGAGAGCGGCAAGAGCAACAGCAGCATTCCCACCACCAGCAGCTGCCGCTGCAGCAGCAGCAATCCAGAGAGAAAACGCAGCCAGAGCAGCCAGAGCAGAAGCAGCAGCAGCAGCAGCAATGGCGGTGGTTGCTTGCCAGTGCTCCACCCAAGCTCACGAACTGTGCGCAGAGGTTGATGCACGGAAAGTCGCCCTGTGCAGTGGCAGGGGTGCAGTGGGTGCTGTGGCAGAAGAGTTGCTGCTACCTGGGTCTTGTGTAACACTGTGGCAGAGTCATATGAAGTCATATGGAGTATAGCAGAGGACACACCTGCAGCAGGGTCAACTTGTCAAAGACGACCCTGACAGTTAGAGGTTGACTGTTAGATTGACTACAGAGCGTAATAGTACTGAAAACAAGTTATTACTTAACTTATAGAGCGTAATAGTACTGAAAACAAATGCGCCCGTTAAAGCGAATCGACTGCTGCAAAGTTTCCAGGAGGAAAGTTTCCCAGGAGGAAAGACAGTCTGATCGATCATGATTTGTCAGGACTGCACAGACGAGAACAGGTTGCTGTTGCAGCTGCTGCAACAGCTAAGTAGAAAGCACTGATACTTTGCTGGCTGATTCTGGCCCTTGTCACCCGCAAGTAACAACTGCCAGTAACCACCCACACAAAAGACATCGCAATCGTCACCAAAGGTGGTCAGTCACTGCTTCTTTGTGTCTTGTACCGCTCAAACCGCTCTCGCCTTGCCTGTTCACCTCGCAGAACATCTCCCTCCCTCTTCAACTGTCTGCATCAAGATCTCCAATAGATATCTCAGCTGCCACAGCTATAACTGTAAATCGCAAACTAAAATGACCAAATCCCTACGTGTGCAGCAGCAGCAGAGGCTAGCAGCAGCTTCACAGGTCAGGAGCTGCAAACCAACAGTTCACTGCCAGGCCAGCAGGAGGGAGATTATCCACATTGCTGGTAGTGCCACCCTGTTGCTTTCTGGCAACGTGCTGCCAGCGCTAGCAGACGCGGAGCCAGCACTCCAGGAGGTCCAGGCTGTTGCTGCGGTTGCGGATGCAGAGATAGCCAGCAGCTCGACCAGTACACAAGCAGCTCCCTCTGGTGGCAAGCAGGTGTGGTACTGTTGTGCGCCCAGGTCACATTGGCGCCCAGCACTTGTCATCCTCCTGCCTTGCTTGTTGGTGTGTATTACTTTTGTGCAACCAAGCTTCAGCCTGCACATCTTGCATTGCGGCATGTCGAGATGTGGGGCCAGCTGGCCCACCATAATTGATGGGTGTATTCACTATGAGGTGACACTCTCCCAAGTGGCCAGACGTAAGCAACCAGGGAAACTTGCTCATGGTGTCAACATTGCGCCCCGCTACCACCGCAACCACCATCACTCGCAGGTGTTCTTTGATGTCAAGGTTGAGGGTGAGACAGTGGGCCGCATTGTGATTGAGCTCCTGAACGATGTGGAAGTTGGTGCCCAACGGTTTGCTGACCTGGCAGAGGAGAAGGAAGGCGTGGGGTACAGACTCAGCAAAATCGACGGCATCTTCCCAGTAAGTGTGGCAATGGGATAAGACTGTGCGCTCACACACGTTTAATCACAGTGCAGTGCAGTTTGGCTGGATGATCTTCTCTTCCACCTTCAGGGAACACTCTTCTGCCAGCTGTAGTGCCCCTTGCACCAATTCAGCACCAGCCTGGCAGCGCTGCCAGCTGGATAGCAGCACACTGTGCCGTTGTTCCTGTGCTCCAGACATACAAGCTGGGTTCAAACTTGCCCGTGCATGCATCACACACCACAGCCTCTCGCCATCGTGACTGTTACTTTGTTTGCCACTGCTGCTGTCCCTGTTGCGTCCAGACGTACATCCGCAACGAGGGTGTGAAGAGCCTGTCGTACAATGCAGCGGGCCGGTCTCAGATAGCAGGTGGTGACTCAGTGCAGGCCCTAGAGGAGGAGCTGGCATCAAGCAGCAGGAAGCATGATGCAGCGGGGCTAGTCAGCATTGTCGTGCGGGAGCGGGAAGAACGGCCAGTCAAGGTTAGCACCACATGGATAGAACAGAGGTGTTGGCCATATGATGCAATTGTGATTTTATCACGTCTTAGGGCCCCCTCTTCCTGCTGCAGCTTGCAGGCCTAGCTAGCTACTATTTTTGTGTCAGCAGAGGGAGTGCATGCATACTCATGCATGCTCACCAAGACCCATCCCACAAGGAAAGCCAAACATTGATGCTGGTATGGAAAGCCAGGGTGTTCTCTGTGTTGAACACATAAGTTATGTGTGTCGTGTATGGCATGTGTTGCCTGCAGGAGCGTCTGGTGGCAATGGGTGGCAAGCTGGTGACGCTGAAGGAGCAGGCTGGTGAGGCACCCAACGGCACATCCTTCATGATCACAACAGGACCAACGCCAGAGCTGGATGCAACCAACCTCATAGTGGGCAAGGTGGGGAGAAACCTGTGGGGATAGCCCGCAGGCTGGGTGAGCAGGAGCTATTACAAATGCAGGCGCTCAGTACAGCGCCGATAGACAGCCTGCTGGCCTGGTGAGCAACAGATTTTCCTGCAGGGAGACGCTCAGCACGGGACTGTGGAGGAGGTGCTTGTGGCTTGTCGTCAACCCAGCAGACCTGCCAAACTGCAGTCCTGCCAGGCTGGTGGCTGCTGTGTTGGGTCATTGTGGGTTAGTTGCCACACCCACCTGATCACTGATTGGGAAGGTCTGCACTGCCTGCTTTTAGGCAGCACAGGGTGGTCAATGGTGGTGTTGCTTGCTGCTGTTTGGGGTCTTTGCAGGTTGTGTCAGGGTTTGATGTGATTGACAAGCTGTCATCACTGCCGTTTGCCAAGCCACGTGACAGCTACTACGATGCACCGTTCTTTGCAGCAGGTGCGGGCCAACACAGTGCCACAGTGTACAAGTATCGCTCCAGCTGAACAGGCTGTGAACTATTTCTACTGCTGCCAGTGGCGGTCTCCAGCTGTCCTTGCTGTGTTTAGCTCATCCTGTTGAGCTGGGGACATTCCTCCAAGTAACTAGTTTGCAGCGTCTGCAACTCGTGGTGGGGAACTGGGTCTCTGTCACCAGCACCAACTCTACCACACTCTCTTCTCCCCCTAGTCCGGAATGGGGACAGTCGCGTCAGAAGGAGGTTGCAACAATTGTTGCTTTTATCCTGCTGCAGCGCACATGCAGATCTTGCGAGCATGCACATGCTGTGCATGGTTCGTTGCCTTATCTGACTCCAGAATCCATGCCAAGGGTGTGCTGTGTGGTGCTGTGCTTCGTACTGCTGTGCTGTCCTGTGCAGGCAAGGCGTTGGGTGACAAGCGTGCCACAGTGGCGGAAAAGCGCTTCAACAGGCCACTCAAGCGTGTCCTGGTTGGTAACGCTGGCGTGCTGAACTAGTTGTGCTGTCTCAGTACTGAGCTGGTTGTGTGTGTGCACCCGATGCCTACACAGTGTGTGGGCGTGAGCATGTCTGCCGGCAACATGTGCAACAGATATGTTGTTACAAGACAAGCTGGTGGGGCATGCAGTCGCTGCAGCGTGATGTAACCACACGCCGTGCCTGTTACTGGGTACTGAACAAGCCGCGTGGACACCTTGCTCAGGGTGTCATGTAGTCTGGTCTGACTCCACTGGCATGCACGATTGCATGCGAGTGGGATCAGACCAGACTACATGACACCATGAGGAAAGTGGCCACGGGGCTTTTGCAAGAGCCAATCGGGGCCGCTGCTGTCTTATGCACCTACCAAACCAGGGCTGAACAATGCTTCCACCATGTCTGAGACAGCAAGTGAACACATCTCACGTGTGGTGTGTTTTTGTACACAACAACAAAGAGATTAAGGGACACCACAAGCAACTTGCCTTTTAAAAAAGGTTGCAGGACAACACCACACACCCATCTCACAACCGATGTACTCTCTCACTCAATCTGAAGGAATCACTACTAGCGGATGAAGCTTGCAGCACAGATCCATGTACTGCCGATGCAACAGCATTGAGTCACATGCGCAACATTATTCAGGCCGTATGGACCTTCAACTTACAACTCTTGTACAAATGCTGAAATGCTCAAGCTGCAGCTGGGATGCACAACAGCATGTGAAGTGAAGCATGCTAGTCAAGAAGCAAGCACTCTGAACACCACCAAGCTGGCATTGTCAGCTCAAGGTGCTCCACCAGAATCAGCACAACACACCAACAGCGCTGGGCGGCGGCAATGCTGACCAGTCAAACTGGTGCTGAACACCATACGGCTGTTTCTCCTGACCCCTGCGCCTGCTCAGTGCTGCTTTGCAGCAGCGCCGGGTGCATGGTAGCATGGCTGTGGGTTCTTGCTGGCGTTGACGATGTCAGGGTGGTGCAGCGTGACTTCCTTTGTACCAAACAGGATATTGTCCACTGCCTCCACACCCAGCATCAGGCTGTGGTCTTGGTTGGCCACCTCGTACTGCTCAGGACAGCAGCGACACAGGCAGCCACCACCAGGCCTTGTCACGCAGTCCTGCTGCATTTATCTTATGAAGCTTGCCTCTTACACAGCAGGCACACACACTTGTTGCAAACATTGCCCTGTAAACCCTTAGCAGAATGCTACCTGATAGGACATCCACTATTGCCAGATTTGGTCATGTGTTTGCAATTACACACAGGCAGCCACCACCAGGCCTTGTTGTGAAGCTGTGGTTCAAACACGCCATGGCACTCATTCTCCCGCTGTAACATGCCATATCGCTGCGGCCAACACTGCACCATAGTGAACAACCTACCTTGTATGACCCAAATCGGCCTCTGCTCCACACCCCAGCAGTCTCCTGCAGCCACGGCAGCGCTTCCTGCAGTACTGCATCCCTGTCAAGCGAGGGCGTGGGGTAGCCGTGCTCTAGCCGCCTGTGGAATAGGCTGACCACCTCGTCACCAGGCTGTAGCAGCTGCGTGGCAACTGCACCCTGTAGAGTGTCCCGCACGACAGCAGGCCTGCAACAGCAACAGCACAACACATCAAGCATTCAGGATGAGCTAGGTGTTCATGTGTGGAGACATGTCTACTGACAATCACACCTGGCCTTTTGGCTGGATGCCTGCAAAGCTGTGCTGCTTTGTTTGATTCCTGTAATGTGTACCTTGCTAAAACAAGCAGCTGGCTGCATCCCAAGGGTCCTGCTGGCCACACTTTGCCTGGAGCCCTTGAAGCAACGTTGCTGCCAACTTGAACCGCAGTCATGCTGCTGATGGCTGGCTCACCATCTGCCAGCAGAGCCTCCCAGGGTGACTGGCGCCTGGTCAACAGGCTTGCAGCTGCTCTCAGTCACTTCAAACATCAGGCTCCAGTACGGCCCTGCTACTGCTGCTGCTGCCGCTGCTGCTGGCGTGCTGCCATCTGCCCGGCACAGCGTCGGCAGCACTTGCTCGACCGGCGGGCAGTTTGCTGCTGCGTAGTTGCTGAACACGGTAGCTCGGTAGAATGGGCAGTTGGGCTCTGGAAAGTACAGCCAGCACTTACTGCCATGGGGACTGCAGGACACAGTCACCAGCACAGCAAATACAAGGGTCAACAGGGTGCCAGAGGGTCAGAGGCTACATCAGACACTACCATGCAGCTGTGTGTAGGCACTGATAATATCAACCCTGCTGTACACCCACAAGATAAGTAGTAACTTGAGCCTGCAGACGTTCATGATGGATGCACGGACGTGAGTGTGAGTGCTGCGCCAGCCTTGCCCCTTGCAGTGAGGTCAATGTCAGCATGTACATGCGTACTGCATAGTGGATCTACTGCATAGTGGATCAGCTGCTATCCCTGCTCACCAGCGTCCCCTGATGCCCACGCCAACGATGTGTGTGCTGCTGTGGGTGAGTCTGTCTGCCCACTGCTGCTTGCCGAGCTGAGTCAGGGTGCGGTCCAGCGGCATGGTGGACACCAGTGCATTGTACTGCAATGTACTGCCGTCAGAGAGGCTGACCTGGCGCTGCTCTTTGTCGATGGATATCACTGATATGCCGTAGCGCTGCATGACACAGACGCATACAGACAAGGAGCCGCAAAGCGTGAAGCCGGGCAAACAACGACATCGCGGAGAGAAAGGCAGATACAGCGGAGGTGTCAAGCGGCAGTAGTGGCCTGGTAAGGGCCAACGCTAGTGCTAGCTGCACAGGGCGGCGGCAACATGCACTTGCACCCACGTTGTGATGTTGCAGGAGCGCAACCTTCCACAATGTCTCAGCACAACGTAAAGCTCTCCCTACGGGGTGTACAGGCTCGGCCTGAACCATGCAACAGTACCAGTAACAGTGAAGCCGGCTCCCAGTGCTCACCTGCTTGTCTGCTGGCAGCCGCTTGGCCACACCTTTCCAGATGCCGCCTGTGCCCCCACGTTTTGGGAACCTGAACACTGCGTTGGGGCCCCACCCTGCGTCCTCCTTGCCGAGAATGACATTCCGGACTGCCCTGTCCACATCCACGGTAGCCACGCGCTCACCCAGCCACCGGCACTGCATCTCGGAGGTTGGCACGCCCCAAACCTGTGTGCAGGCACATGTGCAGGCAGAGCATACATGCAGATACGTGTGTGAGCTCAGCACAGTGTCTTGGCTGACTGGCTGACTAATTGATTGGCTGACTGGCTGGCTGGCTGGCAGGCTGGCAATATATGGCTGACCCTTGTTTGTGCATGTTTGACAGCTACCAACATGCATGTAATCCGCACCAACCTGCCCATCAGCTTGCAGGAGGCTATGGCACATGCTTGCACTGCTCAACACACTCAACACACTCAACACAGTCAGCACAGTCAGCACTGCTCAGCACAGCTAGTACAGTCAGCACTGCTCAGCACAGTCAGCACTATCAGCACAGTCAGCACACCTTGAAGTTGTAGGGGCGCATGAACAGGTCCGCAATGCCCTTGCCCATGACACGCATGATCCACTCGTCAAAGTTTGCAGGGCTGCCAGTAGCTGTGGCACCATCAACCTTGGCTTGGATGAGCCCAGTCAGGCAGGCAATCTGGCAAGGTTGCCAGTACAGCAGGGGTGGGGAGTGAGGTACAGGATAGAGGGGGTTGCAAGCACACAACCACCACTGCATGGCATTTCTTGTGCTGCTATTGGGGCTGGCTAGCTGTCACATCAAATCAGATCAATTCTACGGTGTCAGAGACATTCTTCAATGCCGCCAGCACCTACTGCTCGTGCTCATGGCTCCTTGGTGTCATACATGCACCATGCTGCTGGCATTAGCCAGCCGCGCAGCCCACTCTTGCACTGCTGCCGCTGCCCCAGTGGGCGCCTATTCATCAAGTACATTTATTCACACCACACACGTGCTGTGCTGTGCTGTCCTCACTGCTGGTCCCACCTGGTCATCCTTGTCCAGTGCTGCAATGTTGTTCTGGAAGGGGTACGCCACCATTCTGTTGCGGATCCACACATATGACACTCGCTGCAGTGTGTTCCAGCCCTCTGGCCCCACTGCTGTGTCCAGCAGCTGGTCAAAGTAGTCCCAGTGACTGAAGATCACATGGCCCCCCATGTCAAAGAGGAAGCCCTCTGGTGTGATGGCTGTGCAGGACAGGCCTCCAGGCTCTGGAGCCTGAGGTACAATGACACAAAGGCAATTGATGTTAGTGTGGAAATGCGTTATTGCCTAAGGCAGCTGTTCATGACAATTTCAACAGGGGAAGATGCACTGCATGCATGGTAGGATCGTGGGTGGGGTCGACCTTGGTTTGCAGGGAGCTGCGGTGACACACATGTTGCAGAGGCTCTGTTCATTTCAACAGCCAGATATTATAATGTTTCCATCTGAAGAATTGCTCAACACTGTTTCGTGCGTCCCTGCCTGCCAGGCTATATGCCATACCCCTGTGTAGTGCAGCAGCAGCAGCAGCAGACACACCTGGTCCAGCAGCAGCCAGTCCGTTTGGCCATGCTGATGAAGCCTTGTGGCAGCACCCAGTCCAGTAGGGCCAGCTCCAATTATTAGTACATTGACCTGTGCCGCATGCAGCAGCAAACGTGCTCAGCACAGGCTGGTGTATGGGCGGGAAGTTCGAGTGGCAGTGTTCGAAACCTCGGACCTTTCTGGTTCTCCCTGCGCCCTCGCACATCGCCAGATTGTATCATAAATGCATACTGTATCTATTTGCGGGCAATGACAGTGGTTGGTTCCCGTTTTTGGTGTCAGTGGCTTCGTTGTCCCAGGCTGTAAACGAAGCTAACGTGACAAGCTTCTTAAGATAGCCACAATATCAACGGAAGCATAATTTATGCATCGTGATGCGAACGTTCTCAATGCTGCGTGTCCCCCTGCCCCGGTCATGGGTTTCAGCTGCCCCTATTTCTGGCAATGACAGTGACTGGGTGAAGGTCCACAGGTTCAGAGACAGGTCGCTCTTTCTACAGAAGTGGTGCCATAAACGAAGCAACACATCGGCAATTCCCCTCGTGCATGTTGCACTCTCGCCACATCACCGGTTGGAGGGTACCGTCATACGCCGGAGAGGTACCCTTCGATTGCCTCCCGCCCACACACTCTACCACTGCCTGCCTGTCCTGTACAGCAGAGCTCATGAAGCCAGCACCATGTAGGGCCCAACATTCCTGTCACAACACATGCCACTCGTTGCCAACTTGCCGTTCAAAGGATACCCCACCAGTGGTAACACCAATCACTCGATGCTGGCCAACCCCTGATAACTTGACATCACAAACACACACAAGCTGTGAACCATCAATGGATATCTAGCCCGTTGCTGTGTTTTACACAACTCAATTGCCACAATGCACGACCGTACCACCTTGCGCGCACATTACCACAGTCTGACAGCAGCCTCTAGATCCGCTTGGCCTGGCGCAAACCAGGCCCTATTTTACATGCCAAACTCGATACATGCAAGTCCTGGCGACTACGCGATAGATATACAAAGCCACATGGCAGAGTGACGGTCCAAAGGAGACCCAACAACTGCTCTCAGCTGCATGTTTCAGCAGCCTCTGTCATTGCTGGTGTTGCTGTGGGCAATGCTGGCTGCCGCTCGTGTCATTGCTGTGTAGCGATGCCGGCTGCCGCTCGTGTCATTGCTGTGGGGCGGTACCGGCTGCTGCTGCTGGCGGAGCTTGAGGGGGCCTCACAGCTGCCAACAGCCTGCGGCACTCCTCCTGGGAGATGGGCACACGGTAGTTTTCAAACATGTTGATCAGCTCAGAACACACGGCGTAAACCTGCACCACATCAAAGCACCACAGCAGCAGTTGGTGTCACTACAGGTACCATGAGAGTGATCCTCACTGCTGCATAGGCCTGGCTGTGCTCCTGCCATGCCTCTAAAGTGGTATTTGTCTAGTGAAGGTGGTGGACGGCAAAAAGGTGCTGCTTGTCTGAGGTAGAAGCAACTACTGAGACGGAATTGGGATACCATGCACGACCGAAGGCTCCCTGTCAGTGTCTGAGGTAGGTAGATGCCTGTGAAACGCATGAGACGATCGTGCACACCTCCCACACACCGCCACCAGCTGTCAACACACCCGCCAAGCTAGATCATGTCCACACAGCGCCGCCAAACACGCACCTGATTAATGTCGACCTCTACGCCTTCCAGCCACGCAGTGATGTCCCTGCTGCATATGACGGAAGCCAGGTAAAGACACCCCAGCGCCAGCACATGCGGCGCATACACGATGACCGCGTCCGTGCGGTATACGTCGTTCAGCGCTGCCCATGCGTTTTGGCTGAGGTCTGACAGCTGCGGGTCACTCTCAAGCAGCTTGGCGAGGGAGATGTAGGGACTGAACACCACTAGGTGGGTGTCCAAAGCCTCCAGTATGACCTGCAGCAGCAGCCGCAACAACAGCAGAGCAACCAAGCCATGGGGCACGAGCACAAACTTTTCAGGCTGCGTATATTGGCAGCGGCATGCCACATGCTGTGCCGGCTGAGGGCATGTAGTGGCAGACTGTGGGCCTGCAGGGTTGTGACACCTGAGCACTTTCAAAAGAGTCTTCCCTCGCCTTGACTAGCCTTGACTAACTTCCCAACGCAAGGTGAATACGGGGAGCACAAGGACCTCACCCCACCCTACAAGCTTGTGGGGTGTGGTGCCGCTGCCAAAATGGTGATTCAGTAAAGAGAAAAACACCAGTGTGCAGTGCCGCTGACGTACCATCTCCATGTCCAGCAGGTCCTTCAGCTCGTAGTGCCAGGCTGGCCTCAAGCGGCGCATGCTGGACAGCAGGAGCTTGCCCGCCACCACACTCTCCTCAACCTGCACCACGCAATGCACAGTGATGGCAGGTCAACTGCGGTGTGGTCTTGACAATGGAAGGCCTCCGATTTTGCGCAGGCCAGCCACACAGGGGCAACACCACTTTGCTCTGTGTTGTGGATGGAGGCGCCCAGGGTGGGGCGTATGGAAGAAGGCAGGAGCATATGGAAAGGAGCAGCGCAACCAGATGGGAGAGCTGTCCTGTGTGTTCCTGCTGCACGAAAGAGCCAGACCAACTGCAGCAGCACTGTTTGCCGGGGCTACTGATGCTACTGCTGCTGTAAGAAGCTGCTGCCTTGAGCTGCCTACCTTGCTTGCCAGGTACAGGCACCCCGGCGCAACCAGGTGGGGGTCATGTGCGCTGAAGCTGCTGCCTGCATACAACCGCCTGAAGTACACCACAGCAGTGGCAGCCACCCTGCACAGTACAAAGCACGCACACGCCATCACCCTCTAGCCACGGCGTATTGGCTACTGGTCTCTGCAGTGAGAGAGAGCTAGATCAGGGACTTCTGTCTTGGCCTAGAACGTGGCGAAAGCCCATTTCAGTGCCGCCTACACAAGGCCACAGTTGGTTGGTAGTGCATCATCATCACTCAATCCCTGTGTTGGGACTGCAGGATAGGGGTCCAGACAGACAAGTGCTGCCAGCAGCTGCAGCAACTTACCGCTGCCTCAATTTGATGGAGTTGGCCATATCAAAAATGTCTGCAGCCAGCAATGCAAAGGGACAGGACTGACAGTGAGGGAGGGCGAGACAGGAGCTGCTGACTGGTGCAAGTGCCGTTGCAAGCATGTACAGGCAACGCGTGTCAACCAGCGAGCACAGATGAACACAGCGCAGTGCACCAGCCCACGACGTTCCATCTGCCATGGGGCTGTTGGATGGATTCGTTTGGCGCGCTGTCTAAACCTTTCAGCAAGTGCCGGTGCCAAAGGGGTGTGTCACTTTGGGGGGGTGATACGTCGATGCATGTCATGCAGCCGCAGCAGCCTGAAGGGTCACCCTGGTGTGCATGCAGCAGGAAGGGGCCCTGTGGCCAAGCCAGGGACCTCAGGCTGCAGCGCAGCAAGGCGCAAGCAATCAACGAGCGTCCTGCCTTGAGACTGCAAGATACCTACATTGTGTAAAGTACGCCTTCAGCTGCTGCAGGTGGTGCTCTGTCAAACCCTGCGCCCTGTCCTCTTGCTGGCACTGCAGCAGCCTCTCCCTCGGCATCAGCCATTTCCTGCAGGTTTGCAGGAGCAGCACTAGGGTGTCCATGCGTCCGGGGATATGCTACAGAGGCGTCCCTGGCATGTCAGCCTAAGCCTGTGAAGTACTCACAGTTGGGTAGAGGTCCAGAAGTTGGCAGCCATCCACGCTACCCAGACAGCAGTGGGGGGGGGGGGGGGGTCAAAAACAGCACCGGCCCACTACCCCTGCTGCCGATGCTGCTGCTGTTGATGATGCTGATGATACTATGTGGTCCATCCTGGTTGCTTCAAGTTTGTAAGAGGCAGATAGCCACCAGGAATCCTTTGACCCTTCTGCTGACAGAGTCCAACCAGATCCACCTCGGATGATATACAAATCACTGAACCCCCGCGGTCCACTGCTTCCTCCACGTCAGCTGTTGCGGAGGTGTAGGAGTTCCTCTGGCACGCACACGGCACACACATTGGCAACCAGCCTAACCGAATCCAGGACCCTAGCTAGGTCTTTGTCTTATCTCTGGGTCAAGATTTTGTGTGGCCGAGCGCTGAGCAGGCAGTCCTCATCCCCCTGCTAGCGCTGGTCCGCTTGTTTCTCCAGGAAACAGCCAGCATGGCAGCTTTGGACTCGCTCTTTAGGGAGTTTTCCACATGGATGTCCTCAGACGACCTGGCCAGCGCAGCTGTCCAGCTGCTGCCCATCTGGTTTTTTGGAGCGATCGTGGGGCTTCTGGTAAGGGCAGCCTGCGGTGCGGTGCAATGCATCTTTCGGGGGGCCCATCACCCTTGCTCACCACCCTCTCTGTTGCTCCAGCTCCCAAGGCCCAAGTGGATGTCTGGCAAGACTTCCCTGGTCATGTCCTTCCCCATTCTGTCTAAGACGCTTCTGGGGATTCATGCAGCCCTCATTCTCAGGTGTGCAGGCAATCGCAACAATGCAGTCGGGTCGAAAACAGATGCATGCACCAGCGTCTGCACGTGCTACGTAGTTTGTAGATCCCGTGACTTTCCTTTTTTGTGTCGGAAGCCACAGCCCGCAGCTGGTGTTCCTGGATTGAACACTGTTCCACACACTGACCACCAGCACAGCAGCAGGGCCTCATGGAGCTTTGTGGGGGCCGCCTGGCGGGCCAGCCAGTCCTCTCCCCTGTATCCTCCTTTAATCAATCATGATGTTGGCAGGCTCAGCTGCTTGCGCATGGCTCGTCCTGATGTTGTGTCTGGTTGGTGCATGCTGCTGGTGTCTGGTGACTCATTCAGGGAGATTTGGAAGCACTGCACACACCCAGGAACCTTCCGTGGCCTTGCTCGTGCCACGGTGCAGTGGGTCAGCGGGAATGGCTGGACGTTCTCATGGCCAGCACATGCAGTTGCAGCCGGCAAACCTACAGACAGTCCTCAGGAGCCGGAGGCAGCAACACCTGAGCGCATGGATGCATGGTGAGCAGCTGGTGCAGCGGCTAGTGGGCAGCAGCTGGCAGTGTGGCTGGTTTGGCAGATGGCCAGTATCTTGCATGCATGTCACGCGCTTGCATGTGGTTTTTGTCACAGGGAGGGGTGGTGCCTGATGGAGCACTTACCCAATACCCAGCAGTGTGGTTGTACCACATGGGGGGCCATGGCCTGCTGAGCTGCAATCATTTCACCAGCAGCAGCAGCAGGTGGGACTATTTAAGTGCGCTGACCGGCTGGTGCATGGGTGGCACCTGTGTCTGTAGGTATGTTGGTGAGAAGGACCTTGCCTTTTTCAAGTACCATGCCATCGAGGGCGGCCCTTGCCAGGGTGCGTCAGAGTGGCAGCAGATGATGCAGAAGGACGTTCCAGGCTTTGTGCGCTACCAGAGCTGGCGCAGGACGCTGCCTGACGGCAAGACAGAGTACAAGAGCGTGACCATCTCACCCAACGCCACAGCACGCGAGTTCTCAGACCTTTACTTGGACGACGACTTCCGCAGGAACTGGGTGCGTGTCTTCTGGACTGCTGTGCAAAATCCAGCAACAGCAGCTTTATGAGCAGCAGGCAGCTTGTGTACTGCCTAACAGCAGCATGAGCCGTAGCAGGCTGCTATTGATGCGATCTGTTGTTTGGTATAGCACTGCAGCTGCAGTGGACATGGTTCATGTTGATGAATGTTGCAACACCCATCTTTGTGCAGGTGCCAGGAGCTATATACTTGCAGGGGCACCACCTGTTGGCTGGTGTACCCTCCCGCTTTCCTTGCGCATATTCTGATCAGTGCCTGCCTGCCGGCATGGCTGTTTCCCCATGTGCAGGACGGCATGGTGTACCACCATGAGGTGGTGGAGCACGGCGACTTCAACCAGCGCCAGCAGGTGGTGTGCTGGAAGAGGCGTTTTCCCTTTGCTTTCTTGTCGGACCGCGAGTACACCATCGCACGCAGGGAGTTCAGGGAGGAGGATGGCTCCATCTACGCATGCACCAAGGTGGGTGTAGCGGGCGGTGGTTGAATTTGTTGGACCTGTGTGGGGGGCTCGCAAGGGTTGGGGAAAGCATGAGGCTTGCTCGCACCTGACAGCCTGCTGGCTCAAAACAGCAACCGTGCAGTCGTATGCCCCAAGACGGGGCTAATTTGGGCGAAACAGCAGCAAGCTGAACATGTGTGCGTTTGTGCGTGCCTCCGGCTTCCTCGTCACCAGGCCGCGCACGACCACCCCCGCGAGTACAAGAACGGAGGTGTCGTGAAAATGGACGTGTTCCACTCCATGTGGCGCAACCGCACCGTGGCCGACCCCTGGGGCGCTGACACGCCTGCGTGCGAGACCGTCCTGCTGCATCACGAGCAGTTCAAGATCTCGGAAAACTTGGCGCGCTTTGCAGTCAAGCACGGCATGTGGGGCTTCGTCAAGAAGCTGGCCAGCACAGTCCCTGTGTATGTGGAGGCCCGCAGGAAGCGTGTGGACCCCAACGAGGATGACCCACAGGCCTACGGTGCTGGCGAGGTCCCCAACCCTCCTGCGCTGGCTGCTCCCACCTGCCACCTCAGCCACAGTGACAGCGCGATGAGCCTGTCCACCATGGGTGCGAGCAGCAAGGTGTGGGGCGAGTGCAGCAGCGAGTGCGGCAGCGACGACAGCGCGCGGCCCAGCCACGGCCACGCCCCCTCCCACCAGCACAGCCACCGCATGAAGCAGGTGGCGACGGTGCTGGTCGCTGGTGGCATTGCGCTGGCCATCAAGGCGCGCGGCGGCGGCTCAAGCGCAGCCAGCGGGGCTGGCAAGCAGCAGCGCAGGCACCAGCGGCGGCAGCAGGTTGTGTCACACAGGCTGGCAGAGGTGCCTGAGGTTGATGACGAGTAAGCTGCCGCTGCTGCTGGTGGTGAGGTTGTCAGTGCTGCTGTTGCTAGTGCATGTGCGGCTGCAAGTTGGGGATGTGTGTGTATGGGTGGTACGTGTGTGTATTTGAGCTACTGGTGTGGTGCATTGCCGGCCTCTTGTATGTGCTTGCTGATTCCTCAAGCTCTGCGGGGCTGATGTGTGTACAAGAGGCCTCGGGTGGGGTGTGTGCCTGTGGTGTGCGGACTGGGCGTTCTTTTCCTATGTTGACTTGTGTGCTGTGACAGCGGCACAGCATCAGCTGTGGACGTCATGTGTATTCTTGTGCGCCTCCTGGCGGGATCTGTCCTGCGTGTGCATGCATGCAAGGGCACCAATGCACAACTTCGCGCTGCTGTGGGTCTGGTGTTGGCCGGGGTGGTTGTCCCTTTGCTGTGTGTCTGTCCTTTGCTGAGTGGTGAGTGTGTGAGTGTCTCTGCAGTGTCCGCATGACTGTGGGCAGGACCGACAGGACTGACCCTACGTTGCTAACAGCTGCCTGTTTGCAACATGTTCACATCCTCATGTTCTTTCTGTGTCATGTTCATTCTGTGGGTGTGCGGGGGCTTCTGCGTGTGTTGCCTGGGAGTTGTGCATGGCTGCAACGGGTGTTGGTTTGGAGAGAGTGGCGGATGTGAGCAGCAGTGTCACAGCACCAGGCCTTGCAGGCTTGCAGCTTTTGACTGGTAGTGCTGTGGTAGGAGGTGAGGCCTTTTCATTGGCTGAGGGCTGTAACTGCATCCCTGCTTTTTAGTGTGAAGCGGTGCACCGCAGCGTTCCTTGTCCTGGTTGGTTGGGCGGGGTAGTTGCATGCACGAGCTGTTTCGGGCAGTTGGTACTTGGGGCATGTGAGAGACGTGTGTGCCACACTGCAGTGCCTGGTGTGTGTCCAACGAGGGGGCACTGGGTGGGCCTTGCGGCCGCCCTGAGCAAAAAGAAGAAGAAGAAGGATGCTGTTGAGGGGGCCGAGTGTTGAAAGTCTTGCAGGAGTCCTACGCCCTGCACTAGTGCACAGTGTTTCCACCTCGTTGCAGTGCTGGCCAGCTGTGATGCTGCTACCGGTGGCTGCTGGTCAGTCAGTGGGGTTTGCAAGGAGTTTGCTGTAGGTGCAGCTGCCTGCCAGCAGCAAGCCCGAAGGCACTGTCCTGGCATTGTAGTTGTGGCGCACACACCATGCACGCAGCTGTTTGTTCGGTTCGTGTTCGTGTAAGGGGTGAAGTCCAGCGTTTCTGTTTGCAGGTGGCACCCTTTCGTGTAGTGTGGCTTGGTCGGCTTGTGTGTAGGCCTCAAGCACTCAAGGCCTGCAGTTAGCTTTTTTGTGAGGACTGCACCACTGTGTGAACGGTATGAGCGTGGTGGTTTTTGTGTTGGCAGCATCCCCAAGCATATGGGGTAGAGCAGCAGCAGGTGAATGACGCCCAGGGGCCCTAACCTTGCCCCTTGTGGCGGGGTTACACTGGATTTACAGCGAGACCTACGCTGACGATGGGGCGCAGCTGGCGTTGCTTTCAGCTGCGTCCAGCGGCATTTTTGTCCAGAGCTGCGGTCCTGCGGAGCTCGCGTGATGCGTTTGGTGCATGCATATCCCGCCACCCCTGTGCGGTGCTTGTTTTGCCTCCAAACACTACACACCACGCACTGCACGGCCCGTTGCCGGCGTTTGCCATCGGGCACTGCCTCTGACACTCACCAGCAGTACACACAGTGTTGTCTGTGGTTGCAGCAGCCTACTTGTGTCGCGCTGTCAACAATCTGCAGGCTCAGTGTTACTGGGTGATGTTGCGAGAGCACTTAGGTACGGGGTTGGATATTGCCGGGGTCATTTGTCAGATGTGGGATGGTAAGCAGCTGGTGGTGGTGTGTGTATGTGACTGGGTGGGCCAGCTATGTGCGTAAGTAGCAGGTTGTTGCCAACTCAGTTTTCATGTTGGCTATGTGTCTTGTTTTGATTTGTTTACCTTGCCAGGCTGCAGTTTTGCCAAGTAGCGAAGCCCCCACAATCAAAGTGGCGTGTGCGTTGCTGATTTTGCCTCATATATGGCGACTGTTATGGCAACACATCATTCACCTCGACCATGTGGCCCCTTTGCCTTCGCATGGGAAATGTACCTCACAGGTGCATGTTGCCGGGGAAGCCAGTGCTGTGTGACCTGCCTTCTCTGCATGTCAGCAGCACTGGTGTTTCCGCTGCCCAGTTTTGCCCATTTTCACCCCAGGTTTTGCTCTCACCTTACACTGGTGTGTGTTGACTGCCTGCCAGGCTGTTGCTTTACCTTTGACCTGTATTGTGCAAGCACTTTTTGCCGTGTGTGTTGCGTGTGACTTGACCATTTTGCACGGGAGTGCGTCTTGGCGCCATCTTGGCTCTTGATGGTTGCAGATGCAGATGCACACGCTGGAGCAGATGGGGCACATATGACGCTGAGTTCACTGGCTTGCGCGTGTCTCCATTGGCGTCCTTTGTGGTGCATGGGTTGTGGCTGCCTAGGCATGCATTGTACATGTGTACTTTTGTGGTATGCCAGTTGTTGTAACGCCGATACTTCTTCATGTGCGGGTGTCCGAAATCATGCAGCAAAGACAACAAACAACCAATGCGCTGATCCACACACGATGGCTTCCTGTGCAATGACAACCTTGGACATCCAGCTGTGCTTTTGCAGGCAGAGTGTTGTTGTTGACAGCAGCAGCCCAGCCCAGCAGGAGGGACAGCCAGCATGACCCAGCATCAATGACCACATTGGAGCTTTGATGCAACATCCAGCCCAGCAGAAGGGCAGCTACTGGCCAGACACCTTCATGTCACAGTGAGCCAAGGGTTGGGGGCCCCGAAGCTCGTCTAGCCGCATTTGCACCTGCATATGCATTACTAACCACTTCTTTTCGTTGACAGACACGACAGCTTCAGCCTCTGCGATCTTACTACAACAACAACCTTGGACATCCACCAGAAGGTAGATGCTGCAGCGACCGTGGCAGGGCTTGGGTCTCGATGGTGTCAATATCTGATAGTTGTCAGTTGAGCTGAGCTGCGTATGCCATGCCGTTGCCTTCGCCCTTTGAGTTTCGTTCGAACGAACGGTGATCAAGTGCATTCCTTTCCCTCAAACCATTTAACCGTGTTGCTGCGTCAAATCGCATGAGGATACCTTGAAAACAACACTAACTGCATCGGCAGTGTAGGGAGTAAGGAAATCAGTACTCCATACTCCGTGATCTATGCACTGCTTTGCAGCCTGACCTGCAGCACTGGCACGTGTATTTCCAAGCGGTGATGGCATCATTGCCATCTTCAGAGGGCATTGCACCTGGTGAGGGGACTCGACGTGACTGCCATCACACCAGCACACCAGGTGGCACAGTCGCCAGCAGCAACTGGGTGCTCAGCAGCCTGTACCTGATCCGGCCATGCATCCTGCTTATCGCTGCTTCCTGTATATGCTACGAGTACTGAAGCTGACAACATGTCGGTGCATGCAGAAGCTGCACCGTCTGATGCGTCAGGGGGGAAGGGCAAGGCCAGAACCGTCAAAACCCCTCTGCAGAAAGAGGTGCTGGAGGCTATCTATCAAGGTGTGCCCAGTCTGTCTGTTGTGTGGTGCATAAAATCCGTCTATCTGGTGTTTCTGGTCACTTTCCTGACAACCTCCATGTATTGGCTGTTGCAGAGGAAGCCAACCCTACCCAGCAGCACAGGAAAGCCATAGCTGAACGGTTAGACCTCACAGAAGAGCAAGTCCAGGTGTGTACGGCGGCATGTGCAGCAGCAGCACTGCACCCGCAGTGCGAACTATGCACTGATGCAATTGTAAGCAGGCAGGGCGTCCGTGACAAAGCATCCTTGTGCAAGGCAGCGTTTTGTCAGGTGGGGGATGATGCAGTCGTTGCCACCGTGTTGTCGGCGTCCTCCATGCAGTGCAGCTCTGCAGTCTTGCAGCTGCATCCATCTGCATGCAATACAGCGGCTGCCATGTGGCACGCCAGGTGACCCTTCGCCATGCCATGCCTGCCGCAGGCGTGGTTCGTGGCGCGGCGCAGGAAGGACAAAAAGAAAGACAATGCCACATCAGAGGCAGGCACGGGTGCTGATGGCGGTGCTGTGTCAGATGCTGCTGGTGCAGAGGACGCAAGCGGCCCGGGAGGCGGCCTGCCGGCAGCAGATGCAGCACAGGCAGAGCTCCTGGAGCTTGCCAAGGCTTGCCTGCCTGTTCCGTTTAGAGAGGACGGACCCCCATTGGTGCGTTTCCTTTCCAACAGCATTTGTGGCAGCAGTCTTGCAGCAAAGTAGTAATACTGGCGGCATGGCTGTTGCTAGCCTTGCATGCTACATCCACTTGCAGCATGTTGGGGGGGGGGGGGCAAAGACCTTTGGGCACGGCACCGTCCATGGCCGTGCATGACAGTTTGAATTGATGGCGGGCTCCTTTACGAGCAGCGCACCACTGCAGCAGTTGCATGGACACCATGCTGAACAGGCTGCAAGCTGTGTGCCAGCTGCTGCCAGGTCACCAACTCAGGACTGCCCATCTGCAAGGCTCACAGTATCTGTGCGCTTGCCGCTGTTGGTGCTGCTCTGTGCAGGCGTTTGTGTTTGACCCTGTGCCTGGCCCCAACACCAAGAAAGGCATGCAGGCTGCAGTGCTGATAGCAGCACGCAAGCGCAAGGCAGTGGATGCTGCAGCAGCGGCTGGAGGCCCTGGAGCTGTGCCTACGCCTCTGGAAGCAGCAGCAGCAGCCGCTGCAGGAGCAGATGCAGACCAGGGGCCAGCCAAGCGGCCGAAGATCGAGGGCACTGTGTGAGTTTTATCAGCATGCAGACACAAGGCTTTTGCTGCCAGCTTACGACACTAAGCTGTCTGCTGGGGTGCCCGCCCGGCCAACTGCCCTGCAGTCATTTGCATTCAACGTCATTCACCAGCAGCTGCACTGGCACTTGGAGCAGATGCGGCGGTACAGCAACACCACAAGTAGCCCGGCTACAGGCTGTAACATCTAAATTGTATGCACTGCATTTGACGTCTAGGTGCAGTATGCGTGGTGTGCAGTGCTGGGTGGGGACATGCCTTGCAACCTTGATGTCGCCTGTGTTCCTGCTGCAGGTTGGAGAATGCAGCCATTGATCAGCAGCAGCGGGTGCTATTGGAGCAGGCACTGCAGCAGCAGGCAGCCCTTCACGCCAGCAGCACACAAGTAAGTGAGCAGCATCACCGGCCGCTCCCCTGACAGTCCACCACCTCACCAGTCGCACCTGGCCAGCTGATGGGCAGGTTGTTCCTTGATCACAGGCACCCTTCTGTATGTAATCACAGCAGCACTGCAGCAGCTTGCACGCGGAAATGTATGCATGTATGATTGCGGGTTGTCTTGCTTGTTGGTGTTATGCGCATGCTCCTTCAGCACAACCTGCCATAGATGAAAGTGATGAGGTTGATCACCAGCAGCACCAGTCACTGCATTATGTCCGCTGGGTGAATGTTGGTGCTGCTGCAGAGGCCTGGGCCCAAGTCGTCTGCTCAGCCGCCGTCTGGAGTGAGTGGGCGGGAGCAGATGAAGGCAGACCGCATCAAGGCAGCAGCTGACGCACGCCAGGCAAAGGAGTTGGCCAAAGCACGGGCACAGCAGGTGGGTGCCAGGTGGGCAGCCAGTGGCTGCCAGCAGCTGCAACTGGGGCTGTAGGTAGGAAGCAGCAGAAACACTGAGGTACATGAATGTGTGCAAGAAAGCACATGATTTCCTGGCCCTTGTGGCTTGGGACTCTGTCTTCAGACCTGCACTGAATGTAACGTGATGATGTGGACCCTGTCTTTTGCCTGCCTTGCCAGTTGCCGTCGAGCAGCCGGCTACCAGCAGAGTCCCTGCCAGCACTCCTGCCAGCGGTGGCCAGCTGGCTGCAGTGTTGCTGTCATCGCAGCTACTGCCAGCTTGGCGGCTGACACCAGCTCATGTCCAATTGTTTTACACATGCTGCTGTTACGCCTGGGGAGTCAAAGTGTGAAGTCAACCCACAGCGATTCCCTGCAGGATAGAGTGTGTGCTGACAGCCTGTTGTCTCTCTGCTTTTCCTGCAGGAGCGAGAGGCCAAAAAGAAAGAGGCTGCTGCAGAGCGGGAGCGCAAGGCCGAAGAAAAACGGAAAGCTGCCGAGGAGAAACGCAGGTGCGAAACCAGCTGGGTGCAGGCACAAAGCCAGCCTGCAGGTGCTAGGGTGGGGTAGGGTGGAGTGGGGTGCATGGGGGGGTGCATCAGCTCGCTGTGCGTGGCGGCATTGACATCACAGCTGGACTCAACCAAAACAGGGGCCAGCTAGCATCCAAGCAGGACAAGCACTCCCCTGAGGTATGTTTGTGTGTTGCGCGCCCAGGGAGAAGGAGATGGCTCGTGCCATGCAGCAGCAGGAGCGCACAACAACGAGGACCAGCCATCACCATGGACCCCCTGACGACTTGGACCTTGGTATGTATCCCACCTTGATGGGCTTGCAGGGCAACAGCCTGGTCATTGACTCCTGGCAAACAGTGTTTGAAAGCTTTGCACCTGCCCAGCAGTACTTGAAAACTGGCATCGTGGCACGCTGTACGCATACCATGCGCAAGTGCACAGCAGGTCACCGCCTGCAGGCGTCGTGCTGTAACATGGTGCTTGTGGTGCAGTGTTGCGGCTGTAGTGCAGTGGCAAGGCTATGGTGCCGTGGGTTGCCTGTCGTGCTGTGCATTGCTTGCAGTGCATTGCATCGCCTGTAGTGCACTGTCATGGCTGTAGTGCAGCAGGACCACTTGATAATACTAATATAAAGAATGTATAGTATATTATATTATTTTATGTTTATATATTTATAAAGGCCGAGGTTGCAGGCCATAGCCAAACACCCCTGCTGTGCTGCCCTGCAGAGTACGAGGCGCTGTTGGTGCGGGCCAGGGCCACAGCCGCAGCACAAGCTGCGGCACGTGGCCTGGATGCCTCTGCAGTGGAGCCTGTGGTGCCACCCCGGCCAGAGTTCCCGCCGCCCTACCTCATGCTGCAGGTCAGTTGAGCAGATGGAATATCGGCTTGTCTGACGACTTGTTTTAGATGCAAAGACAGTTGGTGGATGTAGGCCGTGACAGTTAGCAGCAGAGCAGCTGTGTCTGGTTGCCACTTTCAAAGAGAAGGCATGGGTGAGAGATGTAAGCTTGTAGCACTGCATGTCAAAGACAACGAAGTTCGAGTGGTTGGTTTGTGACGTGCTGTGTGTGTTGTGCTGCAGCCTGCCTTCCCTCCTGAGCTGGATGGTGAGCTTGGCCCTCAGCTGATCGAAGCATGGGGCTTCTTGACAGGTGTGTTGACCCTTTACCGTTGACGCATGTGGCAGGGCGCCTCTTGTGCAAGGCACACACCTTTGACCACTTATCTGGTCATGTGCATCTTTCAAGTGCTGCAGTGGCCTCCTGTTGTGTGTGCACACAGTGAGTACATGGTATTTGTGTTTCATGCATGCACGGGCTAGGTCGAATGCAGCTATGTGCTGTGTGGTGTGTGCAGGCTTTGCCGACTTGTTGGGTCTTCCTGCAGTCAGTATGGAGTCGCTGCTGGCAGCAGTGCTGCAGGGCAGCAGCAGCCCCCTGCTGGGCCTAGTGCACATCCTGCTGCTGCGGCAGGCACAAGCAGATATGGAGTACTCACATGCCACAGGCTGCTTGCAGGTAAGCGACCGAGCAGATCTCTATGATTTTGGTGCCTGGGTGGCTGGGTCCAACCCTTGAGCTCTTGTTGGATCCAAATGCGGTTGACACATCAGAAGGTCGGGCTGAACCGCCACCCTGAGTTTGTTTCGATGTCTGAGTGTTGCATCACAAAGTGGCACTAGATGCCCTGGGTGCAAGACCAGTGAGGCCTGGGTGCATATTGGCCGTGATTGCGCGGCAGCAGTTCTTGCTGCAGACAAGGATGAAGCCTAGCAGCAGGGTGGGAGGCTGGCCGCTGGTCATGCTTTCTTGCCAGGCTGCTGATGAGATGGCCCCCAGCCGGAATCCCCACCTGTGCAACCTGCATCCTATGCAGCTGGGCTGTCAGTGCTGCCAACAGCTTGTGCTTGTCACATCTGCAGGACCCCCATCCTACCGACAGAGCGCTGGTGGCTGCTGCCACCCGCCTGGAGGAGGCCTGGGCTTGGGGCCTGGACCCTGACATGTGGCGGGCACACCTGGGGCCCATGACATGGCCAGGTGAGCGACACACCGTACATCTTAAATCACGGACTTCATCAAGTATGGAGAGGGCCGCCCAGCTGTGAAAGTATCCACTTGTAACAACCTCCCCCCAACAAGACGTACCAGCATTTCACAGCATGGTGGGAAGACACGTAGCTACAGCATCTGCTTACCTGTACAGGTCATTGGCCTGCTCTGTGATTGAGGCAACCCATGCATATATGCACTATGCCAGCATCCAACCTGTGTCCTGCTGCAGAGGTGCTTCGGCAGCAAGCATTCGCTGGTGGTGCGGGCGGCACCCGCGTGCCCCTCAAGCGGCTCACTGCACCCCCAGCAGCAGCAGAAGGCGCCGAAGGGGCACATGCAGGCAGCACCAAAGGCGCAAAGGGCGCTGGGCGGATGCCCAAGGGTTCTGTGGGGTATGAAGCTGAAGATGTGGTGTCTGGGTGGACAGGGGATGGTCCGCTGAAGCTGCTGCTGCCGCTGCGGTTTGGTGAGACCACGTGGATGGCGGCGGCGTGGAAGGTGCTGTCTGAGGTTGGGGCGGAGGGACTGGGAGTGACTGAGGTGAGGCTGCCGGGGGGTTGGGAGCATGGTGTGGGTAAAGATAGTAGTTGGGCTGTTGGGCAGTTTGTGGCAGATGGATGTCACATCAGCGCGTGTGTTGGCAGGAAGGGGGGCACGTAGCATCCACAACACTTTGCGTAGTGCATCTCGTGGTAGCAGGGAATGTCTGGCATCATCCTGCAGCTTGCTGCCTTGAAGTCTGCCTGGGTGGTTTGCCTCAGTGTGCTAGGCATGAGCAATCCGCTTGAAGCGCAGCAGCTGTGACCCCACACACCTACAAGCTGTCAGAGCTAGTTATTACTAATGCATGGCGGCTGAGTAGCGTACAGCTGCTCAGGCTGAGTAGCGTGCAGCTGCTCAAGCCTACATGCAGCCAAACCCTACCTACATGCAGCCAAACATCTGGCTAGATTATGCATACTTAGGCTCACATGCCGCAATTCCCCAGCTGTCATGTAGACCCACTTTCGTGTTACACTGTCTTGTGATGTTTCTTTGCTGCTCCAGCTGGTGCGCCGTATCACTGAGCGTGGCTACCGCAACATGGCTGGCAGCAAGAACCCTGAAGCGAGTGTCACAGGCGCGCTGAGCAGGGATGTACTGTTCACGCGCCTGGGCCCAGCGATGTATGCACTCGCAGTAAGTGCATGGCAATCACATGGCATGTCACATTCGTGGCTGTCACATGCATGTATGGGTTTGTGCTTGTTGACGTGGCAGTTGGCACGGGATGGCTGTGTCAAAATACATCTGTCGCATCTTTGAGCTACAGCCTTTCATACCACAGGATGCAACAACCATCCTTGGTTGCTCCTAGTACCATTAGTCGTGCAGAATGTTGATGTGTGCCGTGTCGTGTTTGGTGCGCTTGCAGTCAATTGTGACCTACACCCAGCGCATGCAAGCAGCGGGCAAGGAAGCGGTTATCGAGCCACCCATGCACCAGCAGCCAACAGCGGGAGCGCAGGAAGCTGATCAAGACAGCGACGAAGAGGAGAGGTGGGTGCAGTACGCGTATCTATTGTGACTTCAACTGCCCAGGGTCACCTACCACAGATGCTCCTTGCTAGCATGCCACCCTGCCCCCTGGTGACTCCCCTGCACTTCTCGCCGTGCACCCTTGCTGCCCTATTTTGGCGTTCCGTACACCTGACTGCATGTATGAGCCACATATGCATGGACTATCACTCAACACCCCTCTTTCCTGCAGTGACGATGAAGAGGAGGTGCTGGCTGCTGCTCCCGAGGACCCCCAGATCCTGTCGCCTGGGTGTGCGCCCTCAAGCATCTACTTATAACACCCCCCCCCCCCTCTCCCCACCCCCCATACCCCTCCTCCCTGCAGTGATGATGAAGAGGAGGTGCTGGCTGCTGCTCCAGAGGACCCCCCAGATGCCGTTGCGTGGGTGCGCGCCCTCAAGCACGGGCCCTACGACTCCCTGGGCCTGTCTCAGCGGCTGCAGGCCCTCAGCTGGCTGTGTGGCATTGTGGGTGAGGGCCTGGGGGTGAGGAACCTCCTGGAGGCTCGTGAGAGGGAGGCGGCAGCACTCAAGAAGCAACTGCTGGAGGATGCAAGGGTGAGAGCGAAGGAGGGGGACGATACACTGCTGTGCGTGTTTTCACGCAAACCTATGCAAGTACTGATAGGGTTTTGATCCTGTTGTTTGACCCTTGATCAATTCAGTACACCCTGGTTTGCATACCAAATTGCAGCGTCAGCGCTAGCTATCAAGCCGCATGCTCATGAGACGAAACAGTGGTGTGCATACAACCACGAAGGTACCCCAGTGTGTGAAGCCTTGTTCCTGCTATCGTAGGCTGAGAAAAAGCGGCGGCAGGATGAGGCCAATGCGCGCGCACGCGCAGCGTCGCAGGAGGCCCAAAGGAGGCTGCAGGAGCTGCAGGTGCGCACTCAACCACCGATTACTGATCAGCTACATTTTGTGTCGCCCTGTTCCACACATCTCATGAAAGCGGCATGATCCTCATCTGGGCATCAGGAGGTTTTGGGTTGGCTCTCATTGGGATAATTGGCTGATCGACGCTATCAACATGGAGCACAGCAGCAAGGCTGGGTCTCTGCATGTGCTGCTTGCCGTTTGTAGCTATCCACAGGGTTCAGCGTCTGCCTTTCCGCACATTCTGCTACAATTATCTCCACAACAACAGTGACGGAATCCAACCTTTGCTTGATACCCCTGCCGCGTTTCCCGGTGCTGCTCCTGCTTGTCTCTCTTGCTGTGCTCCGCAGCGCCGAGCAGCAGCCGGCGAGGCAGTCCCTCCAGAGGCCCTCGCCGCTGCTGCAGCCGCCGCAGCCACACTCGGCGCAGCAGCAGGCTTACCTCCCCCAGGACCTTCTGCCGCTGCCTCCCGTGCTGCCACACCCACCCCTGCCCCTGGCGCCACCGCCACCCCCTCCGCCGCCCCATCAGCAGCTACAAGCCCCACTCCCGGGGCTCCTGAGGATAGCCTGGCGCCTCTAGCTGACGCCGCACCTGCAGCAGCAGCGGCGGCAGGGGGCCCTAGCCCCTCTGCGCAAGTCGCGCAAGGTGGCAGCACGCCGCCTGGCGGTGCAGCGTCCGGCCAGCAGCAGGGCGATAAAGATAAAGATAAAATCGTAGCGGCTGCTGCAGGAGGTCCCACCCCGGAGCAGCTACAGCAGCAGAAGCAGGCGGAAGCTGAGGCAGCTGCTGAGTCAGCACGGCGTGCTGCGCGTGCTGAGGCGATACGGAGGCTGGAGGAGTTGAATGCGTGGCGGTTGGAGCCGCTGGGGATGGATCGGCGGTACAATCGGTATTGGCTGCTGTGCTGTCCTGACTTCAGCATCACCAGCGCATACACGGGGACTGCTGACGACTTTCCGGACAGCACAAACGACATTCCAGGTATGTTGAGCATGTCTGGCTGTATGCCGGTGATGTTTGTTGTGAGTTGAGGTGGCGTGCACTGGAGTCCACTGCAGTGTGCATGGTGGTCTACCTGTGTCAATATGATCCCGTACAGGCTTAGACCAACCTCCGCCTTTCCTCTCCTCTTGTAGACACATGCCGCACTGTGACAACACACCCCGGCTGTCCTGCTGAGTCCTGCTGAGTCAAGATGACTGGCTGTCATCTGTCAACAAACCTGATGTCTGCACCAAGCTTACAGCCGCGCCACCACGCTGTCTCTAGACAGCCCCATACAGCCCTAGCCCCCTACCTCTCCTCTCCTCTTCTCCTGTCCACACACAAACTGTATGCATGCACCAAGCTCACAGTCGGGCCACAGGAGTTACACCACAATTTGCATGGTCGTCTGTCTATGCGAAGACAGCCCCCATACAGCGCTAGCCCCCTAGCTCTCCCCTCCTCTCCTCTTGTCCACGCATTGATGTCTGCACCAAAGCTCACAGCCGTGCCTGTACCACCACCTGTCTCTGCCTCACAGGCATGCCCCCCGACGCCAATGCTGCCCGTGTGTGGGTCGAGTCTGCTGACAGTGGCCACTGGGACTGTTGCTGTCAAGACAGCCACATACAGTGCTGGCCCCCCCACCTCTCCTTTCCTCTTTTAGACATATCCCGCTGCCTGGCAACACACCCCTGACTGTCCTGCTGTGTTGAGCCAGTTTGTTGCATGTGACAACAAAACCGATGTCTGCACCAGGCTCACAGCCCTGCCACCATTCTTTCTCTGTCCCACAGGCATGCCCCCCGACGCCAATGCCGGCCGTTTGTGGGTCGAGTCTGCTGACAGCGGCCGCTGGTGGCTACTGCTGCGGCCGCAGCAGCTAGACCAGCTGAAGCAGGCGCTGGAGCCACGCGGGCACTGTCTCTAGACAGCCCATGCAGCCCCAGCCCCCCTCCCTCTTCTCTCCTCTCCTTTCCTCCTGTCCACACACATCATGCCTGCAACAAAGCTCACATTTGTGCCGCCACCCTGTCTCTGTCCCACAGGCATGCCTCCCGACGCCAATGCCGCTCGTGTGTGGGTCGAGTCTGCTGACAGCGGCCGCTGGCGGCTACTGCTGCGGCCGCAGCAGCTGGACCAGCTGAAGCAGGTGTTGGAGCCCCGCGGGGCGCGTGAGGGTGGCCTGCATGCAGCGCTGCTGAGGGTTGAGGGAGCTGTCAGGGAAGCAATGCCAGGCAGGCCCATGCAGATGCCTCAAAGCTTAGGTGGGTATACTGTACCAACCAATTGTACGGGCAAGGGTTCATGCTATCTTTTGAATAGAGTAGAGTGCTTTTGGGAAAATTGGCGCTGCCCATGCACCAGCGTTTGTCAGCACAGGTTCAGTCTAGTCCTCATGGCAGCTTTTTGCAACGCTTTCCAGGCAGCCTTGTTTGTGGCAGCTTTCAACCTGCCAGCAGCCTCTGTGTCCCCACATGCTGTGTCATCCAAATCAGTGCTGATGATGTCCAACACCCGCCTGTCTTGCTGTCACCCTTTTTACCTGCTGCGCGCAGATCAGCTGTCCCCGGGGGTCCAGCAGGCAGCAGCAGCAGCCCACCGCCGCTGGCTGCAGCACCAGCCCCTCCTAGCACGCCTGTTTACCTCGCAGCAGCAGGAGAACAGCATCAGCAGCCTCACACAGCAGCAGCAGCAGCCGGCAGCAATATCTGACGCCCCGAACGGGGCAGAGGTGGATATGCTGCAGTCGGCGGCTGGTACTGGGGATGATGGTGATGGTGCAGCGGCAGCAGCTGATGTGTTGATGCTGAAACAGGATATGCTGAGGATGGAGGTGCTTGTGGCAGATGCTTTACAGGTAAAGTGTGACCGGCATCACTGCATGCATTGCATCACAGCAGCATGGATGTTGTTGATATCATGCTACTGGCACTGAATTGAACTCGAGTTGGTGCAGATGGCTTGTGCTTTTGTATCGAAAGGCTTCGATGCGTCGAGGTTGTGACAGGGTTTGGTGCTTCCCCCCTTGGCTGGCTCGTCTGCTGCTGCTCTGCTTATGCCTGTGTGCGTACTGCACTGCATTATGGACTGTCACTGGACCGTGTACAACTTCTTGCATAGCACTGTGTTTTGCTGTGTGTACTGCTCTGTGCCTCACTGTGTACTGCACCATGTACTGCACTGCAGGCCTCTGGACACTTCCAGCATGAGCAGTGGGTGCAGTCCGTCTCATCAGCCCCCGACCTCACTTCCCTCAGGAGCTGCCTCGCTCAACTAGAGGCCGCCCTAGTCAGCACAGACCAGCAGCAACACACCAACGGCTCAAAAGTGCAGCAGCTGCTCAGCCCTGACTGGGCGAAAATCATCGCTGCAACGCCTGCGGTCAAAGGTGCCTGGCTGCAGTGCGGGGCCGAGGTGGCTGCCACTGTGTTGGATCCAGACGGTGCCCTTGCGCCTAACATGACCGGCACTGCGGCTGCAGTGGCAGCAGCAGCGGCGGCGGCAGCAGCAGCCGGGGGTGCGGAAGATGGTGCAGACGCAGCTGCAGCAGCAGCGATGCCTGTCGAAGACCGGGAGCAGGTGCAGCAGCAGCTTGAGCAGCAGCGGCGGAAGGAGCAGCTGAGGGCCAGCCTTGCGTGGCTACCTGCAACCGTACCAGCGCTAGCCTGCGGCTAGCCGCGTTGGACGCGTGTATATGCTACCCGCAGCTGCAGGAGCGGCATGGGGTTGCATCTGGGCGGGAGATGATTGTGCGGTATCGCTATATCGTCAAGCCGTGCGCCATCTTTGAGCCAGCCACGCTAGAGCAGCTGCTGCTGCAGGAGAAAGAGGCCGCGGAAGCAGCGGCGAACGGCAAGGCGAAGCAGCAGGAGCAGCAGCAGCCGGCAGCGTCAGGCAGTGTGTCTGTTGCGGCAGGTGAAGCAGCGGGGACAGATGGAGACTCTCCGGGGTCCAAACAGCAGCAGGACAAACAGCAGCAGCAGCAACAGCCTGACAAGCAGCCTGACAAGCAGCAGGAGCAGGAGTCAGACAAGCCAAAGCAGCCGATTGGCGCCCTGGACATCCTAGCCCTGGTGCACCCCACCCCGCAGCGTGCCAAGTCCCAGCAGGCACAGCAGCAGCCGCAGCCGCAGCAGCAGCAGCAGCAGGCAGCCCGCAAGCAGCCTCAGCGCAAGCCGCGGACAGGTGTCCCTAGCCTTGAGAGCGTGGTCGGCAAGCCGCAGCGTGTGGCTTATGGCTACTCTCTGCAGGGCAGGGGGCTGCTGCAGCTGATTAGGGGGCTGCCGCCCTTCCCTGACTGGGTGAGTGTGTGTAGGGTGCAGACATGCTTTATCCTTGTTGATGGGAGGGGTAAAAAGTGTATGTATGGTGCACACAGGCTCCGCATCCTTGACCTGTCTGCGGCCCTTTTCTTCGCTGGTGGCTGTATTGACTGCTTGTCATCGCGGTTGTTGAAGGCAATGCGGGCGTGTTTGCTGAACACGGCATGCGGGCCGTAAATGTATGGATGCGCGCACATGCTGGTCCGTATGCTGGGGCAGCCCTTCTGCGCTGTGCAACCAATCCATCAGTACGAACCCACGTTCGACCTCAAGCCTGCCTCAAGAACAATATATTTGTCCACTCACCTTTTCAACCAGCACAGTTGACGTGCAGCCTGGTCCTTTTTCAAGCAACTGTGCTGCTTGCTTTTGTGCCATCTGTCTGCCTGCTTGACTCCCCGCAGCTCCAGAAGGCGCGTCTCGAAGAGTTCAAACTCCCATTCAGCACCATGCGGTCAGCCGTCAAAGCTGCCCAAGAGGCCGGCACCTTTGACCTTACCTTGGACCAACTCAGGGATGCAGCAGCAGCCAAGGAGCAAGCCAATGCAGAGGCAGCAGCCGCCGAGGCGGCGGCAGCAGCGGCGGCTGCAGCGGCAGCAGCAGCGGCGTTAAAGGAAGCGGAAGCTGCTCCTCCTAGCAAGCCGCCGGCTGGGAAAGCACCTGGGAAGGGCCTCAAGCTGAAATTGAATGTGAATAAGGGTGGCAGGGCCGGTGGTGAGAGTGCAGGCAGTAAGGGTGCGGCTGCGGGGGCAGGGAAGCAGAAGGGGGAGGGGGCAGCGGGGGCGGCTGGTGGGCAGAAGCTGAAGTTGAAGTTCAAGAGCAGGGAGAGCAGCCCGCAGCCGCCTGCTGCTGCTGCAGCAGCTGGTGGGAGCAAGGCGGGCGGCAAGGGTGGCAGGATGCGGCTGAAGTCGACGGCCCAGGTGCAACAGGAGCAGGTGAGGGGCAGACATTAGGGGCGAAAAGCATGTGATGGAAGGGTGTGAAGTAGATTCGCATAGTTGTGGGGGGGGGTGCGTGTACCTCCTACAGTGAGAAACGTGCTGCTCTGCTGGCACCGCTGTGACACACACGCAGTGGGCAAGTGTGCTGTTAGCAGAGATGACCAATGCTTGGTGTGGATGTACGTGCCGTAGTGCTCTGTGTTGAACTGCAACAACGGTTACTTGGCTGCTGCTGCTGCTGCTGCTCCTTTTGTGTTGCAGCATGGTGACAACCTGTCCCGCAAGGAGCGCATGATGCGGCAGTTAGGCCTGAAGAGCCGCACTGATGAGGAGCTGGCTGAGGACCTGCAGATGCTGCAGGATGACATGGACGATGATGATTAATCCTAAGGATGACTAATCCTTAGTCAAAGATGCTCGAGTAGTGATGTATCACCCACCGCCTTTTGCGGCCAGCAGATGCAGATGTATGTGGCTTCTATGTAGGGCTCAGTACAAGCCGTGCCAGCTGAGACAGCTCTGGTGTGGTCAAGGTGATGCTGCCAGACGTCCGATGCGGCAATCGTGCAGATTGTTATAGGTCTGCTGTATCTATGGCGCCGTTTGGTGCCTGTTACTGGTGTCAGCATTTGCGAGGGGCTTTGATGAGCTGGTGGTGTTTGCTGCCACTGTCCAAGTGGTGGTGTGTATGAATTGCACAGCATGTACAGGGTGTTGAGACGGCGGAGACTGAAAGACTGTGGTGACGCCAGGTTGGCAGCAAGATGTTGTACAGTAGTCAATGTACAGGTTACAACACAGCACAGCCTGCTGTACGGTAGTCAATTGTACAGGTTACAACGCAGCACAGCCTACTCTGCTGAATGCCGTGTCTGGGAAAGCGGGTTGTTTGCAATACCAGCCACAAGGACCACGGTGGACTTGCCACAAAGCAAAACTCGGTGGAGGCTCTGCACCAGGCAAACCCCAAAGGTCACACTGTGCTAGCAGCACAGTGGCACTGTACTGTCAGTTACTGTCACATCCACAAACAACCAGTATCATCCAAGCTGAAAAGCTGTGCACCGAACGCAACGGCCAGCTGCCAGCACCACAACAGACTCCTCCACTCTTTATTGTCTCAGTCCCCCCACACACACTCTAGACATGCATATGCATCACTATCCACTTGTTTCCGTTGACAGACACGGCAGCTTCAGCCTCTGCGATCTTATTACAACACACTCTAGACATCTGTGTCATGCCCACCTCCCTCCTGCCAGATGCTTCCCATTGCTGCCATCTTCACATCTTTCACCTCAACCTGTCCTCCAGCACCAACCAGCAACCACACACCTCCTGGCACAACCTCAGGCTCTACCCCATCCCCGCCACGGCTCTCCAAGCTGCTGTGGTCATGACCTGCTGCAGCCCCAGCCTGCTGCATGCTGTCTGCATGGCTGCTGCTGCTGCTCCTGTAGACTCGTGTGCTGAGCACCTGTCCATCTCCCGTGAAGACCTCCAATATGCTGTAGTCTAAGAACACCTGCAGTGTAATGCCCTCACCAGGATTTGAACGCAGCTTCCCACCCAAGCGCCTCACACTGCTCAAAGCTGCACCTGCACCTGCATTGCTGATGCTGCTGTGCCCGCTGCTATTACTGCTGCTATGCAGATACTGTGCCAGCGCAGCTGTAACAGCCTCAGAAGTCTTTGAAGTACTGCTTTCAGCCTGCAACGGCAGCAGCAGGTCCTGGCCCACCCCAGGCCCTACAGAAGCTGACAGCTGACATGTGCTGAAGTCATAAACCACCACCACTCCTTGGCCAACTGATTCTACAGCAGCTGCACCATCCTCAATGCCTGGGGATGCTGCTGTTGCTGTGTGGTGATAGGTTGGCAGCATGAATCCTGCCACCCCAGCTGCAGCAGCCCCTCCTGCAGGCTGGAGGGTGAGGGTGAGGCTGAAATAGGAGGAGGGCACATCTGCACCAACATGCCTGCAGCAGCAGCAGCAGCACATGTGCATACTGGGTTTTTGACGCAACTAGGCTGAGCACTCGACAGGACCTGTTTGACGCTGCGCAATGGATGTTGACTGTTCGTCTATGCACCCACCTCACTTCACCGGGTCCCAGCAGCAGCCTGTCCTCCTGCCAGGTTGGCTGTGTGGACAGCTGCTGCAGCAGTGGCAGCGGCTGCTGGTACAGCATGCCCCCAGGGCCTCTGCCGATCAGGCGTGGCAGGCACATGCTGCCTGCGTACACCTGGGAGTGGGTGGCTGGCCGGGGCAGCTCACATAGCCAGGCCCATAGGATGGTGCGGCCCTGGACATGTGTCAACACAGAAGGACAAAAGGCAGAACGTGCGGTCAGTCAAAACGGGGTTGAACAAGGCTATAACAAGGCTTGTACCAGACACGTTCAGGAATCAATTGAGTTAAGATACGTATCCTGCCACAACTGAAGATGCTGTAGAGGTTACCACAGGCATGCAAAAAGGAGCCAGCTGGCTCACCTAGCTAGCAAGATGTACGGCGCCGCCCTGGCGGCAGTTCACTAGACGTACCGATCGGTACAGAGCGATCGCAATTGCAGGCTGGCAATGCATGAACACATATCATTGATGCGCAACTTGTGATCAGGGGTAATAATAGCGTAGCTACGCTGTTATTACCCCTGGTAACAACACGTACTTCTCATGTTGAGCACGTATAGCTCACTCATGAGTCAAATCAAATCAAAGTTACACCTGTAGCTATGAAACTCAAGAGCTCATGCCAGCCATTCACTGATATCACGGAGATAGCACAACAACCCAGAAGGAACAACATACTGAGAATCAAAACAGAGAAGCCTGACGCTTTTGTGAGGATGAAAACCAACCCAAAAATCCCCAAGCGTACTATCTAAGTGCACGAGATGGACAACCCTCCGAGTCACATCACAGCATGCCATGTCAGTGCAGTCATGGCATGCTGTGAGCAAGTCAGTCACGTGACACACAAGTGGGCCTACCTGCTTGTCTGTGAGGACGTTTGGTGCGTAGAGAACATCTCCCAGGTCAAGAGGGGAGGGCCCAGCCGCATTGTCCAGGTCAAACCTGCCCTGCATGTACCGCCCCATCCAGTACACAGAGGGAAATGTACCCACTGATGCACTGAATAAATGGGCGTGCTGTGGGTCAATGGTCCTGTCAGCACTGCTGTAGGGGACACCAAATGCATTCCTGCTGGACGGCAATACAGTCCCAGCTGAGGTGCAAGAAGAAGGAGGGTCCGGCTGCAAGGCTGGCTGCTGGTCGTGCTGGGGGGTGGGCAGCGGCAGTGGGTTGAGCTCCAGTAGCAGAGGGCACTCCCAGACTGGGCCGTCCAAGTCAGGGCTGCGTGCAACACACAAGGGCCCCTTGTACTGCCAGCCTGCGGCAGCAGCAGCAGCACCACAGCAGCGCAGCGCAGTTTGGCTCAGACTCTGCATGGCGTCTGGATTACAAACTGTTGGAGTGAACCGCACGCTCCACCTTGACACTGCTGACTGCAAAGCGGTCGGGCTGCAGCATTCCGGGACACTGTCTGCGGTGTGAGCAATATATGCTGGCAAAAGCAAAGCGCAGGCACATGGTTCACACACAACCTATATCTCAGTTGCCCTCCCCCCCAGAGAACACACCCCCAGTTGCAACACAGGTTTGTACCACCATGGTACACCGGCGACACCCTACCAGGTGGCTACCCCACTGACACACCTGTCAGAAGGTTGTCACTGCTGTACACCAAAGCAGCACCCCTGGCAGCCCTCCTGGCACCAGCAGCAGCAGCTGTTGTTGCAGCACCAGCACCAGCAGCACCAGCAGCAGCAAGTGCAGCTGCTGCATCAGCACACTGCGAGTGCTTGCTGCTGTCTGCAGCTGGTGGTGCTCCAGCACAAGCTAGTCCTGTGCCCCTGTCCCTGATGCCAGCGCCCACCATGACCAACCACTTGTTGCCGTTGGAGGGGCTGGGTCTCTCCAGGATGAAGGGGTCTCTGCGGCCATGGTCAGCAGGGGTGGTGTGCAGCAGCAGCAGCAGCAGCGGCGGCAGCAGTTGCATGCACCCGATTCCAGCATGCAGCGTAATGGATTGGTGGTGCGAGGTCGGCAAGCACGTGGCAACCACAAAAAAGGCACGTGGCATTCTGGACAAGCTGGGGTGTTGGAGAGCCGTTCAGATGTGCCCGATGCAATCACTGACTGGACTCCAGCACTTGTACCAGTGCCACCCATTTGCAGGCACCAATAGCCGTGATGCTGGAGCCCTAGGCTGGGTGGGTGTGCGGCCACATATTCACCGCTCAAAATATCCACTTGTAACAACCTCCCCCCCATAAATATTTCACCAGCTGCAGCTGCAGCACAAGGTCACCACAGTGTGGCTGTCAGAACCCGACACCACAGCAGCATGGACTGCAATGAATGCACACCTGAAGCAGTTGAGGCAGAGTCCTGGAGGCGTCTCCCTTAGCACAGGGCGCTCACACTTCACCCACTTGATCAGGCAAGCATCACCTACAGCATTTGCAAGCAGATGCATGTGCAAAACAGGAAGAACACATGTGCTTGGCTGTGTTGCTGGGCTGGCTGCATGAATTGGCGGGGGCTGTAAACACAAGGGCTGTAAACTCAGCTCCACGTTGCGTTCGACACACAGTGTCGCTACAATGCACACCAGGCTGTGCTCAGCAAGTTGGTGGTGATGACTCAACCACCATGGTGTCACGGCAACTCCAGCCACACAGCGCTAGCGCTGTTTGGTAGCGGTTGTCAGCCAGATTGTCAAGCCTTGAGAAATGATTGCCATGAAGGTGCCATCAGCAACTCCAGTCACACAGCGCTAGCGCTGTTGGCTAGCAGACTGTCAGCCTGATGATGGCCTCTCACCTGGATCAGCAGCCACTGCTGCCAGCTGCTGCTCGTAGCACAGCTCACTCACAGCCAAACTGCTAGGCCTCACACCAGGCGGTGCATCAGGCCGGCGCACCACACCAGTGTAGAGCAACACCGGCACGCCACTTGCAACCGCTGCTGCTGCAGCAGTACTGACTCGCTCCGCCTCCATGACACCTGGTGTGCCACCCTGTTTGCTGGTGCTGCCGCCATTTCCTGGCTCTGTGCTGCTGCTGTAATCCGTGCCTGGGGTGTTGCTGGCATCAAGTGGCGGTGTGTCGCAATGCATGCTTCCTGCTTCTGCTGCTGCTTGTGCGGTGGTGTTAGATAGCAACTGCCTGTGGTCGCTGCTCGCAGGAGCGGCTGCTGCCTCCTGTGCACCCGGGCCCTCAGCATGCTGCGCAGCAGTACTACTAGCTATTCGCCCATGCAGTACCACAGCACAGCCTGAGAAGCAGCCATCGGCATCAGGACCCCCTGGGGTGGGGCAGAGGGCTGGTGGGTGGTGCTGCCAGGTAACCATGTCTGTGCTGCTGACATGACCCCAGCACAGGCCCCACCCCCATTGCACTTGGGCGGGAAGGTGCTGATAGAACAGGTGGTAGCGGCCACCCCACAGAAGAGGGCCATTCGGATCGTTGGCTGTGCAAGTGGAGACACCGGCAGCAGGGGATGCTATAACTCAGAGTGATGAATGGTTGCCACAACTGTCAGTAGTGGTGTCTGCATGGCATCATGCAGCGCGCTGGGGTGTTGACTTGGCACATGCATGCTGCTGCTGCGGCACCTTGCGCATTGCAAGCCCCTTGCAGACAAAACCCGGCCAGCTCAGCAAGCGTTGTCAGAATACACTCACCCCATCCTGAGGGGGGCGCAACATGGAAGATGGGCTTGTCACGGATGTGCTGCTCGGGGAGAGAGGCCATGAGGATCCAAGGTCAGAAGTCTGCACCACTCAAGCACTGGGCCAATGCGCCAATAATGGCATGGCTGGGCCGAGCTAGTCTACTAAGCTATTGTACTCATCCTTTGTTGTGGCGAGTGTATCAGAGCTGGATCTCGTCTGCCCGTGACTCGTCATCGTTGACGCGATAGCCGGGATTGGCGTTACCGGTTAGTCGTCATATACACAGCGGTTGAGGAAACCGACGCGTTGTTGCTATGACAAACATTTACCAAATGTACGTGTAAAAACAACATTTGAAAGCTCCAGACGGCCCTCACGAAGCTCGCGCGGATGTACTACGGAGTACAACCCCTGTACTGCGTCCACTGCCAGTTTATACCCGCTGCTGGGCCCCACAAGGCTTTTGGTGTTCCTCAGCAATAATCATGCCACAGGAACATAAGCTCCAAAATACTAGTACATTGCATGATGTGACAGGGAAACACGCCCTGCACATGCACGATGAGCGCATGTTCTGCGCTAGCCACACAAGCAGTCCTCAACAAAACCGACCCAGACCAACTCAACCAAGCCCATGAACAACACCACAATCTACAGCCTGAGCGGCAGAGGTCGGCAGCCAAATTAATTACTGAACCAACACAATCAAAATAAACACATCCGCAGCATCATGTTCCGTGTATACACTCAGAAGCCTACAGACATGTCTCATCTTCTGAAACAGTACCCAATGGCACACTGGCATGCAATTCCAGTAAACATGCCGCGCGCGCATGCATGCGCGCACACGCTCTGAATCTCACCCCCTACACGCGCATGCACAAGCAGCCAGGCTGCTTCCTCGCCTGGCCCGCACCCAACTGCTGTGCAGCCCAGGGCCCCACAAGCTCCCTCGTGATCTTGGCATTGTGCCTGATGTCCACAGGCAGACCCGGGTGCAGCAGGAAGGTGTCAATGCCAGCAGATGCCGGGTGTGCATCACACATGGCCTTCAGCTCAGCAAACAGCTTGGCCTTGTTGACTGCCGACCCAAACACCCCTGTGTGGTGCAGCTCGATGCAGACCACAGGCGTCACAGTATCTGCCTTGACGGGGCTGCTGCTGCTGCTGCTGCTGCTGCTGCGTGCTGGGAGGTTGACGCCAACCAGGGCTGACCGGAAGACAGCAGGGTGGGCGTTCAGCATCTCCTCCACCTGCAGACAATGCCATTGCATGACACAGGCAGCGCAGCAACACTGTCAACACTGAGTGATTCAGTATGTTGGTGCCAGTACTGCAGGCCGCCTGCGCAAGCTGAGCAGCTGATTACAAAAGCTTGCAAGCCGCTTGCCAAGTGATCTGCAAATCAGCGACTGTCACAACGGTCTCCAGTATGGTGTGTCATGCTTGCACATCAACCAAGCAAGAATGTGCACGAGGCCTGCTTACCCACAGCGCAGTGCATCACGTCTGGTTATGTCCCACCGAACCACATAGTGTGTCTTTATCCTTGTGCTGACACCCGGTGTCATGCGGCATCGCGTGCTTACCTGTGCTGTATGCAGTGTGCGGCCCCCTGCCAGCTGCACGCGGTGGCTCTTGCGGCCGCAGTACCACAGCCTGCCTCATGGTCAAAGTAGCCTACATCACCCATGCGGTGGATGATGCGCCCGTCTGGCGTGCTGATCTTGGCACCAGCGTTGGCACCTGCAGGACAGATGCCAGGTGAGGAACACAGCAGACATAGTGAGCTCACATGTGTGATTGGTTATCGCTGTGAAACCCAAAATCCAACAACAGTAACAGTACAGTGATTCTGGGAGGGGATCCCAAACCTCGGCACTACCCAGCGGGGGCAAAAGACGCTGTGAAGCCACCTTTGTGGCAGCTGGCATGACGCGGCCGTGTATGCACAGGTTTGTGCTGTCTTGGTCAGGGCATCTCCAGGGTCAGTGGCCAACTGTAGTCGCCAGTTGCATTGGCATGTCGCTGTGGGTCCATATCCTGGAGCTTGTGAAAGGGGGTGTGTAGAAAATTTAATTTGAATTTAATTCAAATTTGTGGACTCACCCGCGCGCTTCAGGTACGTCTCTGTGGTGGTGGGTCCAAGAACCACGATCTCTCCCACCTGCATATTGCAAAAGCACAACAACTCCACATTTGCTGCTACAGCCTGCTTGTCTGTCAGGTTCCAAGTGCCTGCTAGTACTGTCCGGGTAGTGCTCAACAGGGTTGCTTTGCTTCAAGAGGAAGGCCCTCATGACATGGGTTGAGGATCAAGCGCTTTCATGCTGCCAGCATGCTCAGTAAGCGTGCGTAGTTGAGTCAAACCCCCACCTGTCCAGGTGGCAGTTCCTGAGCATCAGCCCAGCTGGTGATGGGGTCATCAGTTGTGTAGATTACGCGCACATCATTAGGTGCCACCGGTCGGCCAACACACACACCAGCACCTGCACATGCAACACATGACACATGGTATGGCGACAAACGACGCATGTGAAGTAGTGCAAGCTCACATGCCAACATGCTTTGGGGTTTCTCAGCTATTCCTTCTGCCAGACCCTGGACTTTGCACGCGTAAACAGGGTCACACATGGTCCAAGCATGTAGATTTGATCTGATGGCATCAAGCCACACCATCATGATGTCCCATAGCACGCACCTGCATCAGTCAGCATGCGCGTCTCCTGCAGCAGCGTCCGGCTGTCGATGACAGTCACCGGCAGGCACTCTGTCGCTCCATAGGGTGTCAGCACCTCTGAGTCCTCAGGCAGCATCACGTGCATGGCCTCCAGCACTGCCACAGGCACAGGGGCACCTGCGCTCAGCACACATGGTAGCCTCAGTAGAAGTAGATTGTTTGCAAGACTATTGTCATTCGTAGGCACGGTGCTCTAAACTTGCATGCGGCATGCAGAGTACTTCCGGTTTGCGCTAGTATGCCAGGGCGCCAGTATCACCTGCGCTCAGAACGCGTCTCACACAGCTTGGCCACTTGACACCGTGCTTGGTGGCGTGGCGAGTGACGGTGGCAAATAGCCCCGGGCTGCCGAAGACGTTGTTGACCTGTCACAGGCAGCAGAGCCAGGAGCAGCACTGCATAGGTCAGCGCATTGCAATCGTGTTGCTGCTGACTGGCAGTTTTACTGCCAAGACTTGGCTATCAACTCAAAGCCAATCGAGCCTTCATCTTGATCTGTGATGGGTTGTGCGCAAGCACATGGTGGCTTCTCCAGCAGAGGACTCTACTAGTAGTAAACTTTGGTGCATGAGGGTGCTGACAATGACCATACGTATATGCCCACACAGCAAGTGTAGTGAGCCTGAGGATGTGTCCCAGGCCTGGGCGGATCCTAGGGCAGGGCTGTCCTGCACATGCTAACCCAAGGGTCAGGCCTGAGGAGCCAGGAAGGTCTGGAAAGAACCGCAAAGTGTTGATTTTTTAAATAAAGTGTTGGTTCCCACCTGCCACTCCTGAATGAGCTCCAGCAGCATCACAGGGTCCACCTTGGCTGGGCGGCGCCAGTCCATGCAGGGCAGCACAGCTGTGGCCCCCAGTGCGGGGTCAAACAGCGCAAAGGGTGCAAAGGTTGACATGTCCACCATGCCTGGCTCCAGGCCCAGGGAGGTGCGGATCATCTCAACCTGCAGGGGGTGGAAGGGCGGGGTGAGGAGGGCAGAGGGGTGGGGAAGGAGGGAGGGGGGGAGGTTGATGGCCTTGAGGTTCAAGGCAGCCATAGGGAGGGAAGGTGGGCCCGTTGTAGATGTCCAGGTGTGCCATGTTGCAAAGGAGGTAGTAACACCCCCCAATTCAAAGTTTGAAAAAGGACCTGGGTGCAAAATACCAGCAGCAAGAGGGAAGTAGAAGCAAAGCGCCCCAATACTTTGGTTGGTGCTACTGCCTACCAGATATGTGCCTGGAAGCATCACGTCGCCCAATGCTAATGCATGCACGCGGCACAGGTCCTGCCCGGGTGCCCACCTGCCTGCAGTATGATCCAAGCACGCTGCATCAACCTCTGTTCGCACTACCACCTTGCCTGCATGAAGGCCCCACACACTGTCATGCAGTCAACAGCCTCACCTGTCCCTAGCACCGACCGATGCGTCAGTCTTGGTGTTGCGCGTTAACGTAGAGCAAGACTTTGCCCAGTTGTTCTACCAGACATGTCCACCTCAGCACATTTTTATCCCTTCCCATCGATAAAAAACACAGCCGCACCTGGGCCACAAAGTGCTTGTGCTTGTACATCACCCCCTTGGCCACTCCAGTCGACCCACTGGTAAAGGCAATTGCAGCCACATCATCCGGACCCAGGGCCGGCAGCATCGATGAGGCACAGGACACCAGCCGTGCTGGGCTCCCTGCTGCCGCAGCTGCAGGAGTCAGGGATGCCAGGTGTGCCCTGCCTAGCGCCAGCACAGTATCAAGTGTGAGGCCGCCCCAGCCCTTGGGCTGGCCTCCTACAGTGAGACGCTTCTGCACTGTCTCCTTGCCCCAGCCGAGGGCTAGGGAGGCTGCTTGGGCCAGTGGGATGCCTATGAAGGCGCTGGGCTCTGCCTCCTGAAGACACTTGCGCAGCTGCAGGCACCAAGGATGGGGGGCAGTGCGGGGTGGAGGGGGGTAAGTGGGTAAGTTGGGTGCGCCTGATTGCGCTGTGTGTGGCCAGCCAGTGGAATTACGCCCCCCCCCCCCCCCCCGCTAAAACCAACAAACAACAAGTGGGTAAGTGAGTAACTACGCCTTCGGAGAACCACTGAAGTTGAGGCTCAGAGGGGTGCACATGTCTAGCGTGCTGAACTACTACTACACGGTTGGGATGCAGTGTGCGATGGAGGGGGGTGATTGTGTGGATGTGTCGTGATGGCGCGATATATACTGGCCAAGTGAGGTGTGCATGATGGTGAAGGCACTTGGGCAGTCCAGGGACACAGGTGTGGAAGCAACGATGGGGGGACAGAGACAGATCTGATAGCCCGGCAACACACCTGCCGCCTGCCCAGCCCAGGGTCAATCAGGACGGGCACCACTCCTGCCAGCACCAGGCCATATGTCAGGGCATAGAAGTTGAGGGAGGGCGGTACCATCAGCACAGCCCGCTCCCCTGGCCTGAAGCCAGCGGCTAGCAAACCGTGGGCCACTGCTAGTGCTTGCTCAGCTAGCTGACTGTACGTCCACTTTGAATACTGCCGCCTGTGGATTTGGAGGCATGGGTTTGAGCGGGAAAGCAGGCAGCGACGAGGGGATGTGATGAGTGATGACGTAATGGGGGATTGTGGGCTCATGCGGTGGTGTAGTGCGTTGGATCCATTGCTCCTTGCACAAAGTGACAAGCAGGCTTGGCCCCTGGGAATGGCAGGCCTCGTGGCAAGGGTGGGTGGCACTTTCTCACCTTTTCGTCACAGCACTGGACTTGCCTGCCACCACGACAGCCAGCATGTCACCGTGCTTGGCAGCAATAGACAGCATTGCATGTGCGATAGTGGCAGGCTGGGCAGTAGAGTCATCACGCTGCTTGAAAGCTGTCGACTGATCAAGAGGTGTGGCAGTGTCAGAGGACACATGTGCAGCCTGCTCTTTGTGGACATGAACAGGCTGTGAGAAGGGAGATATCATAGCTGCTGGCATAGCAGAGGCCTTGCAGTCGTCTCTCGTTCTCGGTGTTTGTATGCTGAAAGCAGGACAAAGCAGGGGCAATCTGCTGCTGCGGATGAAAGAATGCACTGATGGTCACGGGCACGTGCAGGATATAGCGGTTTCGTAGTCAGGAAGACATTTGAGAATGATCGGGTTCCGGGAGACCGCCTATATACAGCGGTGACAGACCTGCAACCGACCACCCGTGATTTGGGCAGGGGCCAAACATGGCCCACGGTAAAGCTGCAACGCACATAGTTTGTTTCAAGGCTGTTTCTTGCGTGTCAAACTCGTTGTATCTTGACACTGACAAAGCTCAGCAAGCAGACCCTCGACTGACCTGCTGCTGGCCCACCTGGTGCAAACCGTACTATTAGAAGGGCTGGCACCTCCTCGAAACATACCACTCCTTTTCAAAGATCCACATCAGCTCCTTGAAGGCTTCCGTGGCACCTTCGACATAGCAAAGACTCAGCCAAACATCACTTCCGTAAATTCAGCAGCTGCAACATGATCGTCGTCACAGGTGCATCTGGCTTCCTGGGTGGTGGTCTGGCAAGCGCTTTAGCCTTGCGAGGTGACAAAGTGCGCGCTGTACAGCGCAGTGACGTGCCCAAGCTCAGGCAGCTGGGAGTTGAGGTGAGTGATATCTGTACTGCGTGCAAGTCCAGACAGCTGCACAGCTTCTGATGGCCAACCTTCGACCACCCTGTTCACCTGCAGATGCCTCAGTCTTATCTAATGCTTTCAGCCCCCATCATAACGGATCCGTCACTTCTGCGATGCAGGTGGTGCGTGCCGATCTGACAGACGCAGCGGCCACCCGTGCTGCCCTGCGTGGTGCTGCTGTGGTGTGCCATGTGGCTGCCCTGGCATCCCCTTGGGGCAAACTGGAAGACTTCCAGGCTGCAAACGTGAAGGCAACGGGTAAGGCGCGGGCACCACTCATTTTGCTGGGGGCAGTTTTGTAGTGGATCACTGTTACTGTCACTGTTACATGGTTCAGGCTGAGCCTGAACACCCTGTAGGGAGCCAACAAGGCTCGTGGGGCTTCAGCATCATAGACGCATCCGAATAGACATCGTAGCACTCATCATCTTACAATATGGGCACCTGGACAAGGGAGGCAGCAGCTGCCTTGGTAAGGCCTCACCAGGCCCAAAGAGCAAGTGAAGGCTCACACTGCAACCCTGCACACCCTGCTGTATGCCGCCAAGGCTCCTTGCACTGAGCTGCCTGTGCCCGCTTGTCCCTGCCCCCACACCTTTGTTGGCCACTGCAGAGAACGTCATCGCTGCCTGCCGTGCCGAGGGTATCAAGGCACTGGTGTTCACCAGCTCACCATCTGTCGTACAGAGCGACTACGATATGGAGGTGGGTTGAGACTACGTCCTCGTGTCTTGGCTGCTGTCTAGACGTCTGTCTGTTTGGTGTTTGCTGTCAACCTGCCTCAGTCTGTTGCTTCCAGTCCAGGATGCAGTGCTGGGAGCCGCTGCAGCTGGCCCTTGCGACCCACCCAGCTCAAAGCCAATCAAAGCACTGCCTGCCACGCGGTGAACATTGGGCAGCCACAGCCAGCCTGCAGCACCAACATCATGTGTCCATGCTTAAGAACAGCTGTAGTCCCCCAGTGGCTGTCTTTTTAACAGCACCAACACGCAGCTACAGTGCGTGCCCACCCATCACCAACTGCCACTGACAGCAAGTGCACCATGATGTTTGTCACTGCTGCGCCACCCATTCGCGCAGGGTGTGGATGAGTCTGTGCCTGTGCCACAGGAGCATGCCAGCTTCTACTCTGCAACGAAGGCTGCAGCAGAGGCACTAGTGCTAGCAGCAAACGGCCACGACCTGGCAACTGTTGCTCTGCGCCCACATGCCATCTGGTGAGACCCTGCAATATACATCACGATGATTTCCTCTAGCATAGACTGCTCCCAGCACTGCTTGGTACCATGGTGTCACACCCACCGGTGTGACGTGTTGCATCCGCTAGGAAGCACACATGATTTCATCAATGCACTTCGGGCTGTTCCCCAGCAGGCAAAGCCGCATGTTGGGCAAGGGAAATTGACTGTCGGGCCGCAACCTTCACAACCCTGAGCACAGCAAGCTGCACCCCACTGGGCCACCAGTGGGCTGGCTGTTCTGCAGAACCACCAGTACCACCAGCTGGCCTGCCTACTAGTAGTATTGCAACGACCTCGTAAGAGGAAGTTGCTTAGGAGGCATACAGGCTCCCCCCTCCCCCCCGCAGGGGGGGAGGGCAGGTCCATATGGGGTAGGAAACGGCCGTTGGCAGGCCAGCTGTGGTTCATGCCGACGTTGGTATGTTGACAAACATCAAAACGCTTTGCTATTACGGCGCCGTGGCTTGCAGCGCTGGATTGAACTTGAACCCAGCAGCTCCGAGGGGCAAACGCAAATCTGCTCATAATTTAGCGATAAACTTTGTTCTTCATCCTGATACAGCTCTCCGTGAATCCTGAGCGGGGCTAGTTGCCTGTCTATAGATACACCGATATATCTCGGCAGCCACTGTGCATTCCATCATGATGGTGCCTCAATATGGTGTTTAACTATGGGCGGAAGGCATTGGTACCATTGGCGTGTGTGTTCGTGTACTTGGGGGCAGCGACAGTTGCTGGTCCCTGAACAGGTGACTAACCTGCAGGTGCCAGCAGCTGCAAACGCGTAATACCAAGCATTTGTTCAACAGTTCCATATTGCTGTCGGACGCGTGTCTAATGCATGGTACCCATGTCACCGCGATCATTGCATCAGGAGGTCTAAGGAAGCCAGATGACCCGACAGCTGCAACTTAGACATCAGGCATCGGTACCGCATCGATGCAACACAGCCAGCGTAGGCAGCATGCCTACAGACAACTGTTGCCCATGCAGCAGCATGCTTGGTGTGAGTGCAAACCGCTGCAGTTCAAATCAAATCAAAGTTACACCTGTAGCTATGAAACTCAAGAGCTCATGCCAGCCATTCACTGATATCACGGAGATAGCACAACAACCCAGAAGGAACAACATACTGAGGATCAAAACAGAGAAGCCTGACGCTTTTGTGAGCGGCATGCCTGTGCAGGTTAAACGTTGCTGCACCAGCCAGAACACTCAGCGACATTGACACCAGCAGCAGCAGCAACAAGCACACTCGGAAGACAGTCATAGCAGGGCAGTCTGTATGCAGGGGGGGGGTCCGGGGGGGGGGGGGGGGTGCAGCCCCCCCCCCCCCCCCCCCTGGGCAGTTGACCATTGCTGCATCAGCCAGAACACTCAGCGACAGCGCCACCACCAGCAGCAGCAGCAACAAGCACACTCGGAAGACAGCGACAGCAGGACAGTCTGTGTGCGGGGGGGGGGGGGGGGGGCGCAGCCACCCCCCCCCCCCCCCCTGGGCAGTTTAACGTTACACCAGCAAGCACACTCAGCGGGTTGTGCAAAGTTGCTACAGCAGTGCCGAAGTCAACTGCAACATACTGTGCTTGTCATGGTGTGGCGCAAGGCGTTTTGCACAGCCACGGTACAGGTGTGCCACATACCCATAAAAAGCCGAGGTCGTTGCAGTACTGACGCCAGCCGGGCGTTAGACGTTCTATTACCCTAGCACAGGGTAGTCAGCTAATTAAAACTCTACTAGCCTAGCAGCAGGGTAGTAGGTGGTCAAAAATGCTGTACTACCATCTACTACCAGGGTAGTAGCCAGGCTGTTCTGTCGGTAGGGCTGCCTCGACAAGTTTCACCACAGACGCCCTCAACACACACTTGGCAAGTGTCACACTTGAAGTGTGTGATGCGCATATGCTGCTTCACACAGGGGCCCTGGAGACACCAACCTATTGCCGCGCATCCTGCACCGCGCCAAGCACGGCCAGCTACGCATGATCAACGGCGGCACCAAGCTTATGGATGCAGTCTACATTGACAACGCCGTGCATGCACACATCCTCGCCATTGACCAGCTGAGGGCACAGGTGTGTAGGGGTGCAGTTGTGTGCTGCTGCATTGGCCCACAGCTGCCGCACTGCTGGCAGCGGCTGTCTCCCTTTGTGACACACCAAGGGCAGCCAGTGTGTCGCCGAGTCACAGTCACAGTGTCACACATCAGTGATGCAGGGCCCTGCAGCACTGAAGCATAAGCAGCCTGCCATGTTAATGAATGACCATTACTACAGCCAGGCAGCAAGTTTGCGCCGGTCAGCTTGCGGCAAGGGTCCACCACTGCGCATGCGCATGTGATGCAAGCCTGCCACCTGCATCAATCAGGACGGGATGCGCGCGCGTGTGCTGCTGAATGCTGTTGCAGGGCCTCTTTGTGCTGCCTTATGCTCAATGGTTGCTGAGCCCATCTCATGCCCTGCGTCTGTTTCCTGGTGCTCTGCTGTGTGCCGCCGCCATGCAGGGAGCTGCTGCCACTTGTGCTGGCAAAGTATACTTCATTGCCAACGGTGAGTCATCGATGACTCAACCCACATGCACTTTTGTTGCAGATGTGCTGGAATGCCAGTGCTATCATCGTACAACACATTGGGTTTGCCTCCTGCGTGCATGCGCATCCCTGTGGTTGTCAGCCTGCACACCTCAGCTGCTGTTGCAGTCAGTACCCAGGCCCAGTTGTTGCATGGTGTGAAGCATGCCCTTATTCATGCAGCATGAGATAGTATGTCCACGGGCAAGGCTGCCTGATAGTGTGCACTTTTCTTGGAAGCGCCCCCCTTTCAACCTTCACAAATAATGTGACTCATACCATCGTCGGCACCGCTGTTCTCTCTGCCCCTTCCTTCCAACAGGCGAACCCAAGCCCATCCGTGACCTCATCAATGCCCTGCTGGCAGCAGCGGGCCTACCACCCTGTAAGAAGACCGTGCCACGCTTTGTCGCCCTGGGCGCCGCCGCAGCTTGCGAGCAGGCCTGGCTGACCCTCCAGCTTGAGGGTGAACCCTGGCTGACCCGCTTCCTAGTGGATATGATGTCCACAGCCCACTGGTACAAGCTGGGTGCTGCGCAGAAAGACCTGGGGTATACTGCGAAGGTCAGCACTGCGCAGGGCCTGCAGCGGCTGCAGGCTGCACTGCGCTCGGAGCAGTGCTGCTAAACGTTGAGGGCAGAGTTTGACGGATGCGCTGGTTCATGTACAGCTTGTCTGTTGTTGTTTGGTTGAACGTGTTGAGGGGCCCGAGGAGTCTTGCATGGAACCTTGTGGAGGTGTCCTGCATGCAACTTCGGACACCAATTGGGCCCGCCCAAAGTGTGCTTGTGTGGCCCGTTGATTCATGCAACAGTGAGTTGTTTGTGTTGTGAGGTGGGGTTGGGCTTGTACGTTTGTGTGCTATGTGAATTTCCGCAATGACGGATGTACATTTGGGATAGGTTCCAGGTGCTGCACTGTTTTACAAGAAAGCTAGTAGCCTCTTGCCGGCTGTGGCTGCATAAGCCAGCCCATCAATGCTGGCCTGGGTGTGTGCCTTGGACTATGTAACCCCCTGGGTTTGCTGCTGTTGGTACATTGGGGGGGGGGGCATGGAACGCCCTAGGGCGTTCATTCAAAACTTCTGGCCCTACGGGAGCCAGTCGACAGTTGGTACAGTTGGTACAATGAGTTTCTGTAACCCGAGGATGCCTTTCTGTCCCCACAGAGGCCTGTATCATTCAGGAAGTGTGAGGTGCAACGTGAGCTTGCATTGGTTGCATGCATGCAGGGTCCATCGATTTGATATCAGAGATGGTGACAGGGTGTATGGACAGGCATCGCACGGCAGTCATAACTCAAGGACAATCATCCAGGTCATGATCACTGTTGCTGCCGCACGGTTCTGCTTGCCCAAATTGCAACTTGTTTGAAACAACCTGGCATGTACCACATGGAGGACATGTCACTCAACAGGCTGGCAGTATGCTGAACGTTGTCGTGATTGAGGCATCCCCCCTGAACCGCAATCAATCAAGCAATCAATCACCTATGTGACCCGGTGCACCTTTCTCTCAGCCTTCAGCCAGGTTCTGTTGTAGATGCAAACATGCCATTGCAGATGAAAAAGGTGTGGAGCCAACCCCGGGTCACCCACAGTGGTGTGGTGTGGCCTGCCAGCCCAACCCAGTTGTCACCCCACTGGGTATGCTGCCTAGCTAGAGCGGCAACAGTGTTGCATGTTGACGTCATGCAAAGGGCGTCAAGTTTTTCACGGATGCCCACGCTTGAGCCTGTCATCGTCTTGGTTGGTGCATGCAGTGCGTACTGCTGCTGACGCTGTGCACTCAAGGGCGTCAGAAAGTCATCAAGCTGTACACACATTCAAGTTTGCAGCATGATGCATCCATATGAATCTGTAACTGCACGAACTTCATGGTTCATATGGATCTGCAACACCTGAGTGACTCAATGTGCAGAGTACGGTACCTGAGGTCACCTCAGCTGGCAGCTGACTGTTTGAGAACATGCCACCACCTATACTTTAAATACTGGGTGGCACGTGACTAGTCTGCTTGGTGCATGTGGTGTGTTTGGCCTAGTCGGCGGTCAACATCGACTTTGGGCCCTTCCTTTTTTTTGGCTTGAATACTGTTGGTCCTGGACCTGGCCCTCCATATGGACCTGGCCCTCCATGCATGCGGCTGCTGCTGGCTGGTTGCTGCTGCTGCTGGTCGTCTGCTGGCCCACAAACGAACTTTTTACAAAGGATGTGAATTTATATCGTCATTAGCTCGACTTGCTGCCATTGCCGATGTTGTAAATGGGTTTCGGGCCCTTCCCCTGGCCAGCGTGGGCCATCCAGGATGACTGGGCCAAGCCATCACCCTGGGTGGTCAGATGCAGGTCGCTTGAAAGAGCATACTAAAGGCGAAGCGTAGCAGACGAAACTATCGATGGCCGTTCCCGCAACCCCTTCTGCCGTAACCATTCGATACAGTTATTCAACATTTGACAGCAGGGCCACTTGATCCGCTTTCGATTTGGCAAGCAGCAGCTTCAAAGGTCTCGCACACACGCAAAATGGATATCACTATGGCTGATCTCGTCAACCCCATCCCACACAGCCGCGGACAGTCCCTCAGCTCCCTTGTCTCAGCAAAGCTGGACCCCCTGCCACGCTCCAACAGCGACCTGAGTGATTCCATCCAATCATCCATCACAGGTTGGTGCTTTTGCTGCACATTCCCTCTGTAAATCCATTTACCGTATCAACATAAGCCTATCAGCTGGCATGCCCACAGTTTGCTTGCGACAGCTGCTGTCAAATGCTGGGTGTTTTGTGTGCTGTATGCAGATATTGATGTCAGCGTGAGACTGCATGACCAGGATGTGGACGTCACAAAAACACCATCCAGCGAGCCTGCAAGTGCCCCCTGGCGCTTCAACAACGTGTGCATCCACACAATCCAGCACGTTGATGCCCCCCACGGTGAGTAGCACCGCGCCAATGTGGTTGCATCTAGGGCCTGTGCAGCAACCGTTTGCAGATGTACTCGTGGGCTTACAGCTTGCAGCGCTGCATGCGTGTATGCATTCTGGTGCGCGTACGGTTGCATGCCTGCACACCTGCCCCTGAATTTTTCGAGCCACGGTGCAGCCCCACAAGCCGGCATGCCGCAGCCGCCAGCTGCGCACAGATTTGTGCACACATCCAACGGCATGGCACACGCCGGTGGGGTCATTGATGATAGCAATTCCATACAAATCATAGCTAGCAGATGCTGCCACAGTGAGACTTTGTCTGTGACTGCTCTGTCACCCACACCCACACATGCAGTGGTCACAAGCTACAGCCTGATGCAGCGCCTTGGTCCCCTCATCAGACTGGCAGGAGTCAGGCCAGAGGGCCTTGAGGATGTCACAGGTGTGATCAGGGTTTTGAAACAGCGCATGGCGCTGTGGCAGCCGGAAGCTAGCATGTCTGATCCTTGAAGACGCAACTCCAACTTGTTGAACAGCAGTCACATGCTCCACACGCATGTGCATACTATGTGTGACACACCCGCCGGTGCTTGTGCTAGCTGGTCAAGCTGTTGCAACATCTACAGTGTCAGGCAGTGAGCAAGGGGCTAAGCCTGACTCATTGGATGACTCATCACTGGATGACTCATCAGAAGTTCTGCCTGTCTGCCGTGCCTGCAGGCATCCATGAACACCGCCTTTGGGACCAAGGCACCACCACTGTTGAGGTGCGCACCGTGCGCACTGAGTGTTATACTTCAAGTGAACTTGGAAGTAGGAAACCCCCTCGCAGTTCGTGCTTACATCGCGCCAGCAGCAGAGCTGCCCCTACAGCAGCTATCTTCTCTGCTGCACATGCATCTACGTGTGTGCCATGCGGGGTACACCAGAGTCCACTCTACAGGCTCTGCAGCTACATGCCCCCCTGCAGCTCACCACCGTCTTGCTTTCTCCCCTTGCGCAGGCCGCAACCATGGCTGGCAAGCGCGTGCTAGAGGCTTCCGGCATCGACCGCAGCCGCATCGGTGTCATCGTCAATACCTCCGTGTCAAGGGACGTCCTTGAGCCAGGTGTTGCTGTCTGCGTCCACAGCAAGCTGGGTCTGGCGCCCTCCTGCATAAGCTTTGACATCACCAACGCGTGCGTGGGCCTGCTGAACGGCATGGCTGTGGTGGGGCAGATGATCGAGGCAGGCGTGGTTGAGTATGGGCTGCTTACGTGTGCTGAGGTGGTGCAGGACCTGCAGGTAAGCTTTGACTCAGCTGACCTGCAGGCTGCTTGTGTGTTGGAACGTGTTTGTTTTTTAGGCTCTGAAGCAAGACTGCTCTGATGGCATGTCGTTAAGACATGCGCAGTCTGAGACTGTGGTGTCCGCTCATAGATTACAGGCTGGTCAGCAGGCATGCATGCAATGCAAGCAGTTAGTGGCAGCCTGAGACACACACTTCAGACATTCTATACAGCCGGGGCTATGTGACGTGACAACGGTAGTATGATGGAGCACTCTGCTTGCCTGCACATGTCTGCAGCCATGCAGTTGCCGCAGTGGCTGCCGAGACAACCACCCAAGTGCTGTCTAGCGGGGCAGGTCACCCATGAGATGGTTGCGACAAGCAAGCTGCAGCAACTGCATCCTCGCGCTTGTTGCACTGTGCTGTGCTGCAGCCAATGCACGGCATGACAATTCCCAGCAAAACGTCTGCTTTGCTGTTGTTGCAGGAGAAGACCATCCAGAGGCTGCGCTGCACGATCTTCAAGGAGACATACAGGGACCAGATGGCCACTCTCACCATCGGCTGCGGCGCTGTGGCTGTGCTGCTGTGCAGGGCAGACTTGGCACCGGTGAGTAATCAATCATGACTGATGAGTCATCATTCAAGACTCATTACTCATGAGTCATGAGCCGGCTGCCGTGGCTGCCTTTCCACATCAGATGGGGGTTCTTTTCACAACGTGGCAGCATTTGGCTTTGCTGCACAGCCTGTGATATGCTCAGCACTTGCTACCGCAGACTTGGCTTGCAGGGCAGCTTGCAATGGTTGATTGTATGCGCGATATCACACCCTGCCATGTGACAAATGACCCACCCCGGAGATGACATTACTTCTGCTGCTTGTTCCATTCGTTCTTCCCCCTGCTGCACCAGGCTGGCAAAGCCCACAGACTCACTGCCGCCGTGTCCCGCTCAGCCTCCCAGTGTCACCCCCACTGCACGGCCACCCCTGATGTGATGATCACTCGGGCCAAGCCCATGCGCGCTGCTGTGGAGGCACTGTTCAGTCACACTTGGGCGTACGCGCACGAGGTGTTGGGCTGGACAATCGACAATTTGGACCTAGTGGTGCCTCACCAGGTGTGTTTCATCACCTCACTGAGTGACTTACGGATCCGATCAATCGGATTTGTCACTCACTGGGTTTGACATGAAGCTGCAGGCACATTCACCAGCCTGTTTCAGTTTTTACGTCAGACGCCGATCCCATCAAGTCACCATGCGTGTGGGGAAAAACCATGCCATGGTACTGCCGGGTACTGAGTACCACTGGACTGCTGACACTGTCAGCACAACCCTGCAGGGTGCAGCTGCAGACATAGCCGCTAACAAACTGCAAAGCATCCTGCCCACACTGTGCAGTCAGCGCTGACTCCCCGCTTGCTGGCCTGTCTGTCCGTCCATTGGACTGAGCTCTGTTCCTGATGAGGGGCCTGCACAAGCTATCCGATAGCTTGTCTGCACTGCACTGCAGATTCTGCAGTCTGCACTGCTGATTCTGCAGTGACTGTGAGCAACAACTTCCGGATCCGCTGCTCTTGGCTCGTCTTGAAGCTTCCTCACTGCCTGCTGCTTCCCTGCTTCTTCCATCTGCAGGTGGGGCGGAAGTTCTCTGCGGCCATGAGGGAGCTCTCAGGCTTCCCTGAGGAGAGGATGGTGGCCACCTACCCCACCCTGGGCAACATTGGCCCTGCAGGCATCATGGTGGCCCTCAGTAAGGCGGAGCAAGAGGGCAGGCTGAAACCTGGCATGCGTGTGGGACTGTGGGGTGTTGGCAGCGGTGTCAACTGCTTCTTGGTAGAGGTCATGTGGTGATCATGTGATGTCACACTGTTTCGCCGCCGGCATCTCACTCCTGCAGCAGAGGATAGCGGATGAGTGAATCACTCTCTTGGTGCCTTGGCATCTTACAGAAAGGGTGCGAGGATTGCTTTCGCGACCATACGTGCGGTTTGCTCTCTCTTGGTGCCTACATGAGACGTTGTGAATGTGCCACCCAGCTAGCTGACGCGATGCTGTGTTGCATGGTGCAATCTGTCTCAATGCAGTGTGATCTTGTCCCTTACAGGAGTATTTTTTCGGCTGTGTTTGTATGTATACATGTGATGCTGCTAACTTAGGTAGTTCCCCATCAGGGCTGCCAGTGGCAAATGTGTCCTAGTGGTGAAGACCTCTTATGCGCAGCAGCATACGGTGTGTCGGCCTGTGTGCCACAGCGACATCAGATCTGCATACTGCAGATATGCTGGGAATCACGAAAGAGTGCCACTCTTTCGCACATACAGTGTAGGTGACTTGCCATGATGCAGCTGGCAACCCCAGCTATGGCAAGTGTACATGTGCTGATCAATTTGGTCTTGTTCATTGATCTCATGCATCATAAGCGCAGTCACAGCCGCCATGCCCATCTGTTACACCTGGTTTGTGCTTTGCTGGCACTGTCTTTGGCAAATCCGGCTGCGATCGCAAGTCATGCTGGCAGCTGAACACTCTGCCATCCTGCAGAATGTGTTGCCCAGCACTGCACTCAGCAGTCCAAGAGTTGCCAAGACTCCGGCACTGTCAGCAGCACCCTTGCCATCTCGCAGGTGCTAGCTGGCAAGGTGTTCGCCTGTGTGACACCAGCACTCGCCTAGTGTTTTGCTGTCCCTTGTCTTGCATCAAGCTCTTCGGCTGCCATGATGGCTTATTCACATGCATGCTTTGCGGGACGCCCTTGACATGGGTGCAACCGTTGCGCAGCAGTGACTGCCCACTCTGTACGGTAGTTGAATGTTGGTCTTTGTTTGCAGCGCTGCAACATAGTTTCTAGGATCGTTGTTGCTACGATTGCCGTGTACAGTTGGCTGCTGACGGCATCGCATATCTGGGGGCGCACCGCTACCCGGTAGGGCCTACATGCTCCCAGCATGCTTTTGTACATAGGCACTGGTCAGCTAGTGGCAAGTTGAAGGAGTCGCTTGCAGATGTACTGAAGGTGACCTGTGTCACTCTGCGATGCGCAACTCCAAACATAGCATGCTACACTGCTGCAGCAATTGTACCTAGATCAGATCAGATACAGACCTAGATCCACATCTGTGCATGCATGTGATGATGACGTGGCCCGACATCACGGGGTGAGATCAAACCCTCGCGCGGTGTCTCCCCGGGAGGCTCCCTGCTTCCCGCAGGCTGCGGCATCACACGATTTCATGCAGGCTGGCGGCAAGCCTTGCCTTTGGGTATTTCCAAGGTCACAACTGTTTTCAAAAAGTCAGTGACTTTGTTGGTGGACATGTGCTGCATGTGCCTGCAGGCCCATGCATGCTTAGGTCTGCAGGACATGCCAGCGATGAAGAGATGGAGCCGATCGTCCCTGGTGTGTGATTTGCATCAGCACAGCAGCACGTCCTATGTTGCTGATCATATGTGTAACACACTGAAATCAAAAATCGTGCTTGTGGTCTGTAGTTGTGAAGGCCTTTGGCCCGTTATGGTCTGGCACTGGTATGTTTGAAGGTACACACAAAGCACAGTGTATTCTGGTGCTGAACCGCATATGGCTGGTGCTGTACAGGTAGAGTTGTACACGTCACACCAGGTGCTGGGTGCAGTAAAACCAGTGCAAACAATACGCCTTCCGTACTGGTACTCCTGCCAACTGGACCACACAGAGTATTTTTCCTGCAGCACAAAGATTTGGAGCGCTCCATGATATCTGGTCAGAAACGACACCCCTGGGTACGTTCGCACTAGCAGCCAATGGGATTGGTGCAAGGTCTGCATGACATGCAGATGCGCACAACTGCTGCCCAGATCTACATGGCGCTCCTGGTTGCACATGACTACTAACATCCTGCTAGTGCTAGTGCACGACAGTTAATTCGCATAAAGACGCATTGCTAGTGGCACCAAACCACAGCAACGACGCGTGCTTTGATTCAGCGCCGCTTCGGTGAAATTCGGCTGCTCCAAGGTGATTTTGCGCCGACAGGGCTCGGCCACTCCAAGCGAAGGCAGGTTGATAAAGTCCCACATGGCGCACACACGGTGATACGTTTAGCGCACGCAACAACAGATCTGTAGAGAACATAGCTGTCATCGGTGTTTGCTGCACTCGAAGCGGAAGTCCGCCTAGTCCTTCGTGTCTGCTCGAAACAATGCACGCCAGAACATTTTTTGTGCTTTGGGCAACGCTGGCATGTCTGTCGTGCGCCAATTTGGCCGCTGGCCGAGTGGTAAGGATCTTGGAGCGTTCGACCGTCAGCACATGTGTTACGTGCCTCAAATGCTGTACAAGGGCACCGCATGAGGCCAGCACACAACGTATCTATGCCTCATTTTTGTTGCTTGTGCTTGAACACCGCTAGGAGCCGAAGCCTGCTGAGAAGCCGGATGCCTTCATTTCAGTCACCCCTCTACCCTGCAAGCCCGACCCTCGCGCAGGGGAGCCTGCGGGCAAGCCTGAGCTGAGTGACCTTCTTCCCAGCTTCCCTGAAGACGGCAAGCCATGTGTGCCAACACCAACGTGCAGTGCTGGCTTGACAGACTGCTCAGGCATCTGCAAGGTAAGATGGGTAAGCTGTAAGGGACGCGCCTTTGTCTACAAGGCGGGGAAGAAGCACCTTCAACTTCCAGTGCAGGCGTCACGGACCATCCCAAATACTTTATCTAGCAGACTGCCAAATCACATGTTAGTGTCGTGGAGGGTGCTTCCGCTCTTGGTACTCTGCAAACTGTCGACAGTTTGACGCGTCTGACACACATAGTAGTTAACTGGCAGGCTGCTGCCACTCAAATGTTGCATGCACAGGCTGAAATGATGCAGGCTGCATCATGCAGCGTTGGTTTCACAAGGTGGTTCCACACGTGGAACCGCACCCTGCAAAATCTTCCTTACGTCTGCTTTGCTGACAAACGTCTTATACCCGCCTGCCTGCCTGCCTGCCTGCCTGCCGCCCACAGAACTTGACAAGCGACCCCAACTCCTGCGGCGCCTGCGGCCGCATCTGCCCCTCCAACTTCACCTGCTCAGACGGCGTCTGCGCAGAGCAGGTTGTGCCATGCGACACAGCCGTCAGGTTCAACGGCGGAGAAGGCAACTTTACCTTTGCTGTCAACATCGGCAGTGGTGGCCCGTCTTTCGATTTCACATATGATGCTGACGACCTGCCGGACAGGTTCAACGTGTTCCTGCCTAACGGGACACAGATCTTCTCCATTTTGGCTGGGGCACCGGGCAACCCATCTTCAAGATGCAGGTGCAGCCTGTGCGCCAACGAGGAGACCTTCGCAAATGATGTTGTTACTCTGGCCAGGCCCGAGGGCGTGACATCTGTGCAGGTGGTAGTGAATGGCTACTGCAGGAACACTGGCTGGAACTTCCTAGTGGGATGTGCTGCTCCTCCAGCGCTGCCCTGAGCAGAATGATCTCTAGGGCTGTCAAGCGCGTTTCAGGCTTCTGTTTGAACAACGGGGGAGCGCTCAGCGCTCATCAGGCATGTTGTGAGTGTGATACGAAAGAGGGTTGGTGTGGACATTGGGCGCTGATGGTTTGATGGGGCAGAGCGAAACAACGCCTGGCAATCAGAGTGGCATCTCGCTCGTGCCCTCACCAAATTCAACAGGCCTAGGCTGTATGTAGCATGGTAGCAATCTCTCAGTGTGACGTCATGTAGGGTGCAAGTTAGTGAATGGTTTGAGTGTGTGCTACAGTGTGTGTCAAGTGACAATGTCATGCAGCTGCGTATAGCACAATTATGCATGTATATTGGCTGTTGTTGGGTGTTGCTTACAATCAGTACAAGATGCGATCAGTACAGAGGGTGCTTCATAAGACCCTGCATGCATCCCAGAAAGGACTCAGGTATCATGGGTGTTCAGGATGCACGTGTGTACAATCTGTGCGGCAGGTTGACCTGCTGGCTCTTCTGCATTCACAGATGTGTCCATCCTGTCATATCTGCAGTCGTCTTGAGTTTGACTTCGTCTGTTAGAACACCTGATGCATTGTGTGGGGTGGCTTGCTGAATTGTGTGTGGGCTTCGTGTGATCCTAGGGCTGGTTTGTATAAGCGACGAAGGTCTAGTTTGTGGTCTCAGGCAAATGAAGTAGGGATCATCACACTGGGTGGTCCCAACACCCTGTGCTTGGTGCACACCCACCATATGGCAGAGTTGCACTGTGTGGCATGCTCCATACTTGAGGCGCTTGATCGCTGTGTTTTTGGAGGGTACGAGAAGGTTGTGATCCGGGTAACTGTGACTGCCATTCTTGCATGTGGACATGCAGCACGTGCTGGGTAGGCCCCTTCAGCAGGAGTCACAGGCACAACGGTACTGTCGGCTGGGTCTTCTTGTGTGCAGAATGCAAACAGTACCCGCAGCAGCAGCCATGCCTTGACACTGTGTGCCAGTCTAGATTGGCAGTTGAGGCAGTTCTATTCTACACAAACATGATGCCAGATTATGTTGCACTGGTACCGCTTTCAATGCGAGAAATTTCTGGATGCTCTTATGAACAAAATTTACCAATATACCTAGTAGCTGTGGTTTACTGCAAGCTGGCCTTGTGGGTTTGTATCTCCAGACAACAGTGGTGCTGGCGGGTTGCACACACCTGCTCCCTGCCAGGCACTAGCATTTACTCGACAAGCGTGAAACATCACGATGGTAAAGGTTGCGCAAACACCGCGTACAATGAGGCTCACAAGCATCTGCACATGTGAACATTGCTGCCAAGCCAAGTCAAACAGCATGGTTTGGGGTCTGGGGGTCTACAGCAAAGCCGTGCCGATTGCAGTGCTAGCAGTTGCTTTTCCAGGATTACAGCTGTAGTGGCAGCTCTCGGTGTCTGCGGGCTGGGCATCAAAGTCCAAGATATCGTGCCAGGCTGCACTTTGCAGTTCAGCATCTATTGTCGCTGCTATCTAATAATGCTCACATCTTGCTGAAATCTCGACTTGTTCGATCTTGCACGTTGACACTGCAGCGATCTAGTTTAGATGTTGGCTGCGAAAGGCCCGCCAGGGCTACAATGCAGAGCCCCAGTAGCTTCTAGACGTGTCGCTGCATGTCCCGTACGTGCTTCGGAGCTGCACTGTCGAGCACAGGCATCAAGCAGCAGTAGCAGCAGTGGCAGCTGGGATGCTGCTGCCACCCCCCAGTCAGAAGCAGCTCAGACAGCATGCAGCACGAGCAGCAGCAACGGCGTGGGCTGCAGCAGCAGCAGCAACAACGCCACCAGCAGCAGCAGCACAAGCAGCCAACAACTGAACAGCAGGAAGCTGTTTGGCTCCGCGCTGCTTGGCTCAGCAGCAGTTGTAGTCCCAGGCCTAGGTGGCTCTGGAGGTTTTGGCAGCGGTGGCAGCAGTGGCAGCGGTGGCGGAGGCTGGGGTTGGAACCCCTGGGGCAGCAGCAGCGGCAGCGGTGGTGCGGGGGGTCCCAGCCACGGGGTCCTCTGTTCGACCTAGCAGCGGCAGAGGACGGCAGCAAACCCAAAAGAAGAAGAAAAAGAGCAAAAAGAAAAAGGATGAGCAGCAGCAGCAGAAGAGGACGATGGGATGGACATCACAGAGTCTGAGGATGAAGCTGGGAATGTCGAGGAGGAGAACAGAGCAGCGCTGCTGATCACCTCTGACACGCAGTTGGAGGAAATGGTGGCGGATGCTGGGGCAGAAAGGATGGGCAGCGGCACGGCACACACAGATGCGTGGAGGTGGGTGGACGCTGCTGCATGCATCAACGGTTGCAGTGTATGCGTGTGTGTGTGGGGGGGGGGGGGTAGGGGGCTTCCACAGTGGTCCAGGGGTGGTCGTATGGATGCATCTCAATGCAGGGGTGCAGGAGACGCGTACTATGCGGTTTGTGGATCGGGGATGCGAGGAAAGCAAAGGCAGAACGGGGATGCTGGGGTTGGGGTCCTTGTGTTGTCCTGCATGGCTGCTGCACCAGAGGCAATGATGCGTGCTGCCTTCACCACAGTGCAGCGCCCTGCAGCACAGTGTGGGGGTTTTTGGGAGGGGGGTCCTGGCGTTAGTGTGGTTGGAAGGTGCCATTACGAGTTGCGGTCGCTAGCAGCAGCAGGGGTAGGGGTACGTACATTGTTGCTGACTTCGTCACCGCTGAAAGCCGCTGATACACCCTCTGCTGTGGGTGTAGTGTTGGGGCAGCGCAACGCAGCACCGCATAGTAACAGTTCATGACTGCTGAACAGTTGGCTGGCTTGCAGTTGCAGGCAGCTGCCGTGCAGCGTCATGATCCGGGGGGGGCCATGCTCTGTGCGAGGGCACGCACGCATGCAGTTGGCGTCTGTGCTTGTTGGCATTGTGCACCTGCAACTGTCACGCGTCACACCCCACACTCACTCTCATCACCCGATCTGAGCAGCAATTCACTAGTGAGGTTTGCATGTGCTTGGTTTCACAGCGCTGTGCTCTGTGCTGTGCTGTGTGCGGCATACTACGCTGCGCGTCATGCTGCGCGTTGCGCCCATCATGCTGACCCGCCGTGCTGTGCTGTGCTGTGCTGCGTGCTGCCCCTGTGCTGTGGCTGTTTGTCCCCTCAGGTTGTGATTGAGGGTTGGCCTGAGGTTGGTGCGCTGCCGCGTCTGTCTGAGCTGAAACTATGCTGAGCCGCTGTGCTGTGCTGTGCTGTGCTGCCCCTGTGCTGTGCTGCCTCAGGTTGTGATTGAGGGTTGGCCTGAGGTTGGTGCGCTGCCTCGTCTGTCTGAGCTGAAGGAGCTGCTGAATGTCCAGGAGGGATTCTTCTTTGACTACCAGGACATCATAGACGACAGGAGGAAGCTGGAGCTGTGAGTGATCCATCTAGGGCATTTGCAGGGGGGGGGGTGTTGAGACACATGGGGTGCTTGGGTTGCAATTTTGTGTTGTAGACACAGGGAGTGCATCCAGCCAATGCGTCAGCCATCCAAGATCTGACATGGGACATGTGTGTGCGGTGTGGTGGGGGGCAAGCTGGAGCTTTGAGTGATTTGGTAGTTAAGAGGGGGGGGGTGGTACTTGACTACCAGGACATCATTGACGGCAGGAGGAGGCTGGAGCTGTGAGTGACCTGGGTGGGGGTTGGGTGGTGGTGGTGGGTTGGTGGGTATCTGTGTGGGATGCAGGGCTCGGTGCAGGGGCCAGGCCAACATTGTCTCTCACACTGGCTTGGGGCATCGCAATTTTTTTGGGAAGCCAGTGTGACAGACAATGTCGGCCTGGCCCCTGCACCGAGCCCTGCATCCCACACAGATATCACAGGGCACAGTCAGCTGCACATAGTAGTGGCCCACTGGCAGCTCATTCCCTCACTCACTCCCCAACCTTCTTCTCCCCTCTCCCCCCCTCTCCGGTCTGCCCTCGCCCAGGCAATACGACGAGTACATTGCCAGTGTTGACGCACCAAGTATGTCGACGACAAGTCAAAGCACCAGCGGGTGGTGTACAAGTTGCGCTCCTTTCCCAACTCTTACTGTCTCCCTTCCTTTCTCCCCCCCCCCCCCCCCCCCCGGGCTCCCTGTCAACCGCAACATAACGCGCACATTGCCCATTCACCTCCCACCCCCCCCCCCCCCGACCACAACCAACAGGCAATACGACGAATACATCGCCAGTGTCGACATCCGCACGGAGTATGTCGACGACAAGTCGAAGCACCAGCGGGTGTGTACAATTTCCGCCCCTTTGTGTTTGAGGGCATTGACTCCATTGAGGTGAAGGGCAGCAGCCTGATGCCTCAGCGCGTTATTGACGACATCGTGACCAGCTGCACACCCAAGAACCCTACAGGGTGGACATTGGGCTCATGGACAAGGTCAGGGAGCGCATTGAGAAATGGTGAGTGGGGTTTGGGGGGGGGGGGAGAGAGGTGGAACAGGGCAGGGCAAAGCGAGGGGGGAAGGAAAAGTGCGGAGTGAGCGGGGAGAAATGTTTTTGAGGGCATTGACTCCATTGAGGTGAAGGGCAGCAGCCTGATGCCTCAGCGCGTTATTGACGACATCGTGACCAGCTGCACACCCAAGAACCCTACAGGGTGGACATTGGGCTCATGGACAAGGTCAGGGAGCGCATCGAGAAATGGTGAG